>JABYQR010000433.1:0-35040 GCA_022592445.1 Cytidiella melzeri | reverse complement strand
GTTTGATTTTGTTTTAACGCACAAACCCGGAAAAACCCTCACTCAAGGCGACCTGTTATCCCGGGTCAGAAACCTGGAAGTTTTAGATGCATCAGACAACAAGGAACAAGTTGTACTGAAGCCTGAATACTTCCAGACAATAGCCACCTCGAGTACCCCAGAATCTGATCCGTTAGAGTCACGGATTAAAGACATCAGTATTCGAGAAGCAGAGGTAGTCCAGGGACTAGCCAAGCTCAGGAAGGATGGACCCCGAAAGTTGACTGATGGTGGACTTGAGTGGGAGGAAGACAATGGACTGGTGTAATACAAAGGGAAGCTGTACATCCCAAAGGATCGTGAAGTTCGTAGGGAGATTGTACGACGATGCCATGATGCATTACCGGCAGGACATCCAGGAAAACATGCAACCCTAGAACTAGTCACACGGCATTATTGGTGGCCTCGCATGGCATCCTTTGTAGAGCAGTACGTACTCGGATGTGACAAGTGTCAGCGAACCAAACCGGCGCAACATCCTACCGTTCCGATACAGCCCATCGACGTACCAGATGGACCCTGGCAGGTGGTTGGCGTAGACTTAGTCGGACCTCTTCCGCGAAGCAACGGATTTGACATGATTGCAGTATACACAGACTTGTATAGCAAACAAAGTCATGTAATTCCGACCCAGTCTACGGTTACAGCTGACGGCATAGCCGACCTCCACATCAAAGAAGTCTTTAGGCTCCATGGTATTCCCCGACAGTTCATATCTGATAGAGGACCTCAGTTTGCGGCCCGAGTAATGCAAGCGTTGTATAAACGACTAGGCATCACTGGCGCTATGACTACAGCCTATCATCCTCAGGCTAACGGTCAAACGGAAAGAGTCAACCAAGAAGTAGAAAAGATTCTACGACTCTTTGTTGATCAACGACAAGATGATTGGGCCGAATACATCCCAGTGGCTGAATTCGCCATCAACTCTTGTGTCAACTCATCAACGCAGCACTCTCCGTTTGAAGTCATGTACGGGTACCTACCAGATTTCACCATACCAGTCGGACGTCACAGCCGAATGCCGAATCTAGATGCACGTCTAGAAAAGCTCAGACAGGTTCGGATAGAAGCCGAAGCTGCCTCGCGTCTATCTAAGAAAAGATGGCCGAAGCTTCCGCATACACCCGCAGAACTACTCCAGTCTTCAAGGAAGGGGACCTTGTGTGGTTGTCTTCCAAGAACGTCAAAGTACATCAACAGTCTGACAAGCTAGGGCCTAGACAGCTTGGTCCTTTCACAGTCCTTCAGAAAACTGGTGAACATACATATCGGATCAAACTCAAATCCGGATATCGCATTCACGACAACATCAACGTTGAACGGCTATCTCCGTATCGAGGAAACGAAGTAAACGGCCTCATACCGGAGCCACCAGCACCGATCATAGTAGATGATCAACAAGTCTACGAAGTCGAGAAGATCCTAGACAGTCGGATCTATCGGAGACAAATGCAGTACCTAGTCAAATGGAAAGGCTATGGAGAAGGCGATGTAACGTGGGAACCTGCAGTAAATCTGACCAATGCGAAAGAGAGCATTGCAGAGTTCCACACCAGACATACCAACGCACCTCAGAAATTGCCCAAAGCACTCTTCAACTCCATTCCATGGAAACCGTTGGAGAACATCACAGAAGCTATAGCATCTGACCTCGAGTGGGCAGATGGTAGAGTCCCTGGTCTTAGTTCATCGAGGCGATGAATTTTAGGAGGGGGGTAATGACATGGATAGTCCAACAGAGACCGGATTTTTCCAACAATGTCACAAGTTTACAGCCTTAGGCGCCTATCTAGAGCGCTTATTTTCCGGCTAGGAGTGTTACCGGACCTAACCCTAACCCGGGTCACGTGACATCCTGCCTTATTTATCAATAGTTCAGACCCAAACCCTAGACTCAATCTGGAGCGGTTCCAGATCAACCTAGGCTATTGTTCTATTGTTCTCCTTCCATTGTTAGGGATTCCCCAGGGATTCCCCCAGTTCTTATTGTCCTATTGTCTTTCGTCTATTGTCTTCTGTCTATTGTTAGGGATTCCCCAGGGATTCCCCCAGTTTCTATTGTTCTATTGTTCCAGTTTCTATTGTTCTATTGTCTTATTGTTCTAGCTCTATTGTTCTACGTACCCTGGTCTTTGACAGCTACCCTGGTCCTTGACAGTTACCCTGGTTCCTTATTGTTCTATTGTTACTCCAGCCCCACAGTTACTCCAGTCCCTAGTGTGGGAGCTTGTGCACAGACCACCCAGCCACAGTATATATAGTAGACCTTACCCTCCCTAGCTCTGCATCTTGACCTCTCTGTCATTTGCACTGCTAGGTGAGTTACTGCATGTAACTTAGTATCATACCTTATTAACTCTGTCATTTGCACTGCTAGTATCCGGCCTCTGTGCCTGCTTGCCTGCTTATCATCGACTTTGACCTTGCTGTCGTCGTTGGAGATCCCCTTCCTCTTCCCCCTCACATCTACTTCACCCTTGTTTAGGGTTTATCAGTCTATCAGCAGTCGCTCCGCGACAGTACCAGGACCTCCCAGCTTGATTCAGCCCGTATAGTCCTTTTTGCAGCCGCCAGTAGCCCTTCCCCAAGATCGCGGGTTTTGTCATGTATATCTCCTCCAAGAGTGGTCCGTTCAGGAACGCTGTTTTAATGTTGATATAGCAAAGGTAGAAATCTTCGTGTGCTGAGATAGCCAGAATAGTTCGAATCGAATCCCAGCGAGCGACTGGGGCAAATGTCAAGGTAAAGTCTTGTCCTGGGATCTGTGTGAAGCCTTTAGCCACCAGTTGTGCCTTGAATCTCGAAATGTGTCCGTCAGCGTTGCGTTTGATGTGTAGGACCCATTTGGAGTCAACAGGTTTCCTTCCAGGTGGGACGTTGTTGACGTCCTCGTAGACACCTTTCTTGTTTAGGGCTTGCAGTTCTTCGTGTATTGATTTCAACCAATGTTCCCAGTATTTACTGCGCTTGGCTTCTGCAATTGACTGTGGGTCCTTGGCATCAATATTGTTGATAGGTTTTAGTGTGTTGGCTGCTGCGTGGAATATGGAGGAAGCGTCGTGTGTGAGAGAGGAAAGAACTAGGTCACGTTGGACAGGCAACCCCTCCTCGTTCAAATACACGGCGTTATCAGTTTTGTACCTGTTTGGTAAGGTCCGTTTATGTCCCCTGAGCACGTTTACCGCATCCGGAGGCACAGCGTGTAAGGGGTTGTTACGTGTCTCTTCCGGAGACACGTCCTCGAGCCCAACCGGGGCGCGTACGTTTGGTTCAACTGGAACCAGCCCAACCGGGGCCTGATTGGCTGACAATTGTTCTCTACCAGAGAAGTTGTCAGCCAAGAATGGATGTGTGGTACCGGGGTGTACGTACCGGTACGGCACACCAGTAGCGTTGTTGAAGCGGACGTCGTTCGGCATGAGTATGTCGTCCCATGATGGGGAGGATGGCAAGGAGGGTTGAGGCATAGGAAAGGAGTCGTCGAGGAATACGACATCTCGACGACCGCGCACCGTCCTCGAGTGTGGAAACCAAATCAGGTAGCCTGTTGCGTCTTGTGCATACCCTACAAAATGCCCTTCCTCGCCTCTTGCTTGGATTTTGTTGATAGAGTCGGAATCCATGCGCCTGGAGATTACACGGGCACCAAAAATTCGGAAATACGATATGTCTGGGTCGCGGTTGTACCAGACGTGGTATGGAGTGTGGTCGTCTGGAAGCGCCGTGGTAGAGATGCAATTCAAAATGTGTGCTGCACATTGTACTGCCAAAGGCTAGAAAAAGTTGGCGAGGCCACTGTCAATGAGCATGGCGTGTGCCATTGAGGCCAGCATCCAATACATCCTCTCTGCCATGCCGTTCTGCGGCAAAGCATCTGGTACAATTCGTTTGAGTGAGATTCCATTGTTGTCACAATAGGTGCGGAAGTCACCCATGATAAGTTCGGGGGGGTTGTCAACCCTGAGTACGGCCACTTTCTCTCCCGTGAAACGCTTGACTGCTGCCTTGTACTTGATGAATTCTCGTAAAGCCTCTGAGTGTGACTTGAGAAACAACGCTACTTGCCACCTGGAGTGGCAGTCGACACAAGGCATGAAGTATTTTACACCACCGTAACCAATGGGTAAGGGGCCGCAGATGCCGATGTGAATCCAGAATAGTAGGTGATTGGCTCGTAGATTTGAAGTCTTGGGAACGGGTAGGCGTTTGATATTTGCCCGCGCGCAGGTCTCGCACACGTGCTGGGCCAGTGTATCTGTAATGAGTTTGATCCCGTCTGTCAAACGGGATAGCCCTTTAACGCCTAGATGGCCTAGTAGGCGGTGTAAAAACCCGGAGTTGTAGTGTGTATATTGGTGGCCAAGATGTGGGGTTTAGAGAGGCGATTGAGGAGTGAGGGGGAGCTGAGACGTGGCAAGAAATCACAGAAGAGTGTGACAACATCTAGTTTGCACAGGTCATTGTCGTCTAGATGTCCGGCTATGATGGTCTTGCCATTGAAGTCCAGAGTGATGCGCCTGGCCTTTGTCATGGAACCCACACCTCTCCGCTCCAGGCACCCTTGTGAGATCAGGATCATCCGTGCAGTAAGTACATGCAGGACATCGGAGAGTTTGACGGTATGCGTAGATCCATCTACAGTCGCGTCAAGGTAAACGTTGCCTACGCCAATAGCTGAAGTCGTCCAAGCAGATCCAAATCCCCGGACGTTGAGAGGTTCGATTGGTTGGTACCTCTCAAATACAGCGCAATCGAAAAAAATGTGTCTGTTAGCTCCTGAATTGTGATAGACTGATGGGTGCTTAGCGTGGTCGCGCGAGAGAGCAGCATTACTGCAATTGATGCTGTCGTTAGGATCGGCGTACAGCATGACATTGAATGAGTAGACCGTGTCCTGGGATAGGATTGACGCAGAGTTGACATCTACGCTTGGAGGTTTGGGGACTTTGGTGGCAACGTTGGTGTTAGGCCCTTTGTCTTTGTTGTTGTCGAACCTCTTCAAAACATTCTTAGACTTGCATTGAGAGCGCGGCAGATGGATATCCTTTCTCCCTCTCCACCATTCAGGATACTGTCCACATTTCCCTCTTCCATACGCGAAGCATTTGTCAATTGTGTGACCGCATGGTCTATTGCAATCAACGTTTTTGCACCATTTGGTTTGCTTCTTGGCACCAGGACTGTTCGTGTAGCTGACGGTTGTGGGAGATATGGCAGGGCGCTTACAATAAAGAGTATCAGTCTTGTAGATCTGCGCAATCACGTTGGTGTCATTCTTCGTCTGAGCCCAATCCTCCTCTTTAATGAGTTCAATGACCTTTGATGAAGACATGGGACTCCCGGTGCTGAGTGCTGTATTCATTTCCTGGTGTAAGGTACGGGAAAACATTCTCCAACTGTTGTTGGTGGGAATCAGATTGGCAAGGGTTGACACAAAGTTTGTGTCCAAAAGTCGGTGCGGATCTTGATTGCATAGCTCGGCGTAGAGAGCTCGCATTCTGTCTGTCCATTTGCTGACCATCATGTTCTCCTGACATGTGAAACTCATCAGTTTCTGATGTAGCGACGACGTCCTGAGATTATTGATGGGGCGGTATTCAGAACAAAGGATGTCCCAGGCTACTTTGGCAATTCTTGTGCGTCCAACAAGGTGATTCTTGGCGCGAGGAATGGCCTCTAGTAAAAGAGCTATTACTGTCATATTTGCCTTGTACCACGGTTTGGCGTCCTTAGTAGCCTTCTCAACTAAGTCCTCATTTCCCTTCTTAACCCCCTTGTAGATGTTACCCGTGATGGGATCTTGTACTTCGTCATTGTAGGTCTCTCTCAGAGTTGGAATCATGGGGGTTACAGATTCGGGGCCTTCAAAATATTTCCAGAGGTGAATAGACCTCAATTTTGCTTTGATCTGTATAATCCATGTGCTGTATGAATTACTGTCGCCATTGTCTTCGAGGTTCGGTAACTTATTCTTCGAAGCATCTTTGATGAGATTTGACATGATGATTTATATGTAGACAGGGGTGCGAGACAACGGTACTGGTAGTGATGGAAAGTTTCTGTGGAATCCAATGAAACTCTAGCACTCGGGGCTCATAACCTGTCAATCAGACGGGTCTGGCACGGAGTGAGCAACGAATAGAATAATAATACAGGGAAGCAGTCGTACCTGGCACGGAGTGAGCAACAAATGAGTTGCCCCTGTGCCAGGCCGTAGTCTTTTATACAAGTCGGGTTGTCCGTATATAGTGGCCCGTCAATCATGTTCTCATCAGCGTCCTGCCTTCCCATTTCTAATCCGTCTCCAGAGGCGGGTTACTCTCTGACAGTTTTCTGACCGAACCAGACATTGATGCCATTACAATATGGATACGAAGTAACCGCGCCATCTTCCTTGATGAAATCCAGGACCGCTTGCTCACAGATCAGAACATTGATATATCCCTTGCCACTGTCTCTCGCACACTACACCGACTTACACTTACACACAAGAAGCTGTCAAAGGAGGCTCTTCAGCAGAACAATCTTCTACGAGCTACTTGGGTGGGAGTACGCGGATATTCCCATGGAATTCTTTGTTTGGTGGGATGAGTCAGGTGTTAATGATAACACAAATCAGAGGACAATGGGCTGGGCTGAGGTGGGCAGAGCATGTGTGCAATGAGAGGTTTGGGAAAAAGGTGTTCATTTTTCAGTACTGCTGATTTTCAACTACGAAGGAATTATTGCACTTGATATCTTTGAGGGCTCGGTGAACAGAGAGAAGTTTATAGGCTTTATTCACGAGCAGCTGGTAAGTGTATTGTCTCTTCTTTGAGTCTGTTCGAGTCAGCTAACTAGTATTCTAGGCCCCTAAACTCAATCAGTACCCAGGCTTGCAAAGTGTAGTTGTCCTTGATAAAGCAAGCGTTCATCATGCTGCTAAAATCCGTGACATTGTTGAGCATCAGTGCGGTATGTGCTGGATTGTCTAAGAATCACATGTATGCTGACTAGAATTAGGTGCTCGTCTCATCTATCTACCTCCATACTCTCCCGACCTGGATCCTGCTGAGCAGGCTTTTAGTAAACTGAAAGCATGGCTTCGTTGCCACGAGGATGAAGCTATCTGTCGTGAATGCTGACCATGGCTCATACACCAAGCTGCAATGTCAATTACATCAGACGATGCACTTGGGTGGATCACCAACTGTGGTTACTCATAGTTACACATTAGCTAAGGAATATATACACAAATCTAAACGAGAGATTACAGCTATGCACTATTAGAAAGAATTGACTAAACGAGAACTTGAAAGCATGCTAAGATTAATCAACCAGTCGAGATGCAGAACTCATCATCGGGGTTATAAGGCAAAGCATGCTGCCTCTTGAACCTCAGTCGGGCTGTATATTCATGAGCGAAGTCGACGAGTTGCCAGGCAGGGCCTTCTTTCAGATTTGTGATCTCCATGAGGCGCGTGATTGGAACAGATGACAGCGTACCAGGTGTCATCTCGTTTGAGGTAAGAAGCTCTTCTTGGTCGAGAACATCAATGTTCCGCTTCTCGAGAAGTGTGAGAAGGAAGAAGTGGAAAATATCTCGACGAGCCGGAATCAGAGAGAGGAATGGTGTCATGGTGGACAATGTAGGCAAAGATTCATGCAACACATTGATACTCGAAGCAAAGCCAGGCAACGAACCACAGGATGCCAAAGCAGGGGGAAGGAACGGGAGCAAGGGCCTGTCCAAAGAGCACCCACCTGCGACCGAGGCAGACTCGAGTCCCAACAATGCTGAAAAAGAGGTTGGCACTCTGCTGCCCATCAGCGCTGTGAACATCATGTGCTGTTGCCCAATAAGAGTTGTCAAGAGAGGGAGAAACATGGTGGCATTGGCTGGTGCTGCTGGTTGGACTGCTGAATTAGGTCCCGTGCGGCCACGAGGCTTTGCCAGACTGACACAACCATTGCGCTGGCCGTTGAACTCAGAGCAGTGCGGGGGATGCTCCAAGCTTGCACTGCCTGGGATGATAGCGTCTGCCCAAATCCTCTTGCGCCAAAGGTTTAGGCAGATATGGCCAGCTGCCGTTTTTGCGCAAGCTCCAGGCTGACTGTGTTCACCGAGGTGCTCCGTACAGGCATGCAATTTCTCGAGCTGCTGGATGACCTCGCCACGCACTTGAGCATGCTTGGAGAGTTCATTGATGTTGGGTACTTGTGTCCTAAGCACCGGCGGCTTTGGTGTGTTATCACGCCCAGCTGCGATGTCAGCGGGGCACTTTTGCGCGCGAAAGCCTTCCAGGTTGTTGAGATTGTATTTGAAATAGATGGTTGCACCTCGCTTCTTCATAATGGCATGTAATGCCAGTTGGAATTTGCCCTCCCGTTCGATGATTGAAGCAGAGCTCTTGCTGGAAGGAGTCAGATGTAAGCTAATTCACATGTGTGGACAGGCATACCTGATACCCGTCCAATGCATCTTGAAGGGTGGAACAGCGACGGGCCCAATGGCGTACACCTCATCAAGCTCGTGCACACCTAAAGTCTCCTTCGAGAATGTTACCAGCAGAAAGGAGCTGACAAGCACAATGCTAGCGTTCTTCATGTTGGTACGTCGTTTCGGTGCTGATTTTGAGGTTGATGGCCTTGCTGTGCTTGTGGGATCAGTGCATGAGACCGTAACAATGACAAGATGCCCTTCTTGCTGCGAGGAGGCAGTCATTGACGTGGACACAGTATTTGCAGCCCTCATGGCTATTGCAGTAGCAGCTAGTGCACTGGAAGCCTGAATCAGGCCATTAGCTGAAGCACCGGCTCAGAAGGGACATAGTGCTTACCTGAGATGCAGCCGGAGCTGACACCGGTTGGTCCTCCAAGGTCTGGCGTTGGGCAATAGCTTGCATAACATTGCGTAGCTTGTCTGGCAGAAGGCGCCGCAGCCCAGCCTGTCTTGCGCGGTGTATGTTGTCTAATGTGTGATAGCACACTGGTGGATCAAATCCACCGTCTGGTAACCTCGATGAGTTCTACAAACACAAGACTTTGGAAAGAATGCGTACCCATCCATGCCGGTTGATGTCGTGCGCTGTTCTGGGGGAACATGTGGAATAAACTCCGCGCCCACACGGCCAGCAGCACACTGCTCGTCTGCAGTAGGAGTCTCCTGGTCTGACATTGGATGAGGCTGTAAGAGGGTCGAAAAGCGAAAGAAATTGATGTGTCACTTACTCCAATGTCTTGTGTTCTTGTAAATTCTGTCAACAGTGTCTTTGCTTGTACCGGCGTGTTGAAATGTAGCCTGCATGGAACAGTGTTAAGAACGGCTATCAAGGCGACACAGCTAGTACACACCTGGTAGAAGTGAACTTCTGAGGCTATGATGCGCCGTACAACGTTGACACGATGAAAAGCACCACTACTGGTCATCTTGTGGAGTGTCGGCAATGTTGAACAGGCACAGTACTGATTGAGAGTGCCAGGCCAGCCCATACCGATGCCAATTGGTATGGGGGAACAGAACAGATGATAGAGAGCTTGGCCATTGTGGAGCACGACATTGTTGAGGTTCGAGAATACCGCGATAACAATGAGAACGGCTTGCTTGCTCGCGCAAGAGCAACAACAACGGGTCACACACTGTCACAATCTGTCACTGTGATACACATTTCCTTTTTTTAGGAGTGTTTGGCTACTACAAACAAAAGATTTTCTCTTGCAACCGTTAAACCAATATGCAAATCATTGTACCCCTCCGTAGACACAAAAAGGTATGGGTTATGGGGTTTATGGGTTACGAGGAAGGTCCCACGATAAGCGCCCATTGGTCGTCAAAAAAATTCAAGTGCCCGAGTACACCATGTAGAGGCTAGACACGACATACTGTACCAGCATGACCTGACGTTCACGGCTTGTGACTGTGACTCTCGGAAGTTCAAAACTTCAGATGTTCAGGGCATCCAGTGACCTGTGACCAATGTTTGAACATCTGAACTTACTATTAGGCGCGACTCGATTGCTGCTAGCATTGTTGCCTGGCAGCAGCAGACGCGCTGTATATAGCATAAATGAAAATTAAAGAAAAATACTGCTAGCTGGATGTGCACCACTCAGGCCTCAGGTCTCGTCTGCACACCACAAAACATGGATTTAGACAATCCAGCTGTCGACAGCGCCCTCGCCATTCCAGCATGGCTCGAAGCTCATGTGGTACCAGCCAATTGCTCCGTAGGCAAGCTTCTCGGTCGCATGGCGCGGCTTCCGATGGTCTACCACAGCAGTGTTCTGGTTTCAGCCAAATTCAACCCCTTCTTTTGGGCCCACAAAATGCCTGCATCAACAAAGGAGAGATTCTCGCGCGATCAGTACCTGCTCCTTTGTACTTGAGTTGGTTGAGTGACTTGCTTCCTGGTGCAGTCATCAGCGGGCACAACTGCTTTCTTGACTGGCAACACAACCACGTCCCGACACTGTTGTTTGCTCTTGCATACTGGAGCCAACAGGCCCGGGCCATAGAGGAAGGCATGCTGTGGGCATCAGCAAAAGAGCATGTAACAAGCTTGACTCACCATGCTGCTGATACAGAGACAGCTCAAGCGGCAACAACTGCTCTGCTCACTCTCAAATGCCTGGATTGGGATGTGTCCGTGCGGGGAGTAGACATTGATCTGATTGTCACAAGGAAAGATGTTTGATCTCTCCTACTTCCTGGTATGCTAAGCGGAGCCATCATGGATGGTATTATTAGAAGGATCCACCACCGACAGCTGCTGTCTCTGCACCTTCCAGGACTTTCACATCCCTGTACCGAAGTCTGAGTGATTGACACCTCTAATCAACTGTGTAATAGTGAGCTGCAGGATCCAGAGGTGTACGCCAACACTAAGCGGTTTGCGCAACTGAGGCATCTTGGTACTCGACTCTACCACGGAGATGTTGACACTGTTTACTTGCCTGCGCACGTCAATGGTAACCATTGGACTCTATTCCATGTTACAAAGAGTACAAGAGAAATCAGCTATGGAGATTCATTTGGCAACCCTCCTCCAAAAAGACATACCAAAGCATTCCAGTGCTGGTTGGAAATGCATGAGCCCAGCTTGTATGGTCTAGGTGGCACCATTCCAATATCAAGTCAGCCATACGACGAAGGCATCTCGTGTGGCATTACTGTTATCAATGCAATAAACCACGCACTTTTTGGCAATCCGCTGTGGACTTCAAAAACCCTCAACCGGCTGCGACTTCACGAATATCTGGACATTGTCGACGATCATCTCAATTACTGCAGGCAGGTGAGTCAACGTCTGTCACAGTATATCTCTGGAGTTATGTGCTCACCTATCTCTCTAGTCGTGGCAACAACCAACAGAACATGACAATCACGTAGAAACAGACGTTCACGTTCACGGTCATGAGCCCACACTAAAGCCCAATACCATGCTTTGTGAGCCAGGCTCTGACATGAGGATAGGGGAGCCAAACCAACCATCAAGACTCAGAAAGCGAACACTGCTTGAGTTTGAAGGTTTTCGCATGATCACTAAGGATGAGCATGATGTGCAGACTGCGAGAGAGCTCAAAGAGGAACGGGAGAGGTTACCAAAGGTACAGAGCTGGGGGAACAGCGCAAGGAGGCAAAGAAGATCAAGGATAGAGATGATGCCAGAGAGTGGAAGCAAAAGTCAAGAGCGAAGACAAAGAAGGAGGAGGTTGCGTCAGGTGTTTGGGACAGAGTAACAGGGACAATACTGGTGAGTTACTGTGAATGATGTTGAGGTTGCGGTCGACTCGAAGCTGACAGACTGCGGGAAGCCAAAAGCTTTCGCCATCAGAAGCCTTCTTATGGATTCTGCCACGGGTATGTCAGTTGCTGAGGCATCTCATGCTCGAGCAGAAGTGAAAAAAATAGAGGCGGCGGCAAAGGCAAACACGAAAAGAAAAGGAAAGGATATGATAGGTAAAGCCTCTGAGATTGTGGTGATGAAGGATGACGGAAAGCTGTCAACGCAGAAGAGTCAAGAGCATACAAACTGGCTCAGATCCCCATTCCTGTGTGTTAGAAGGCTATGAAAGTAGAGGAAAGTGTTGAGAGAGTAAAACTGAGAGGGATCACACAGTGGGAGTTGGGGATCAAAAAAGTACGTGTTGTTGCATTGATCAGAGTAAGTCATATATACGGTAACTACGGCGCTTGTACATTAAGCGTCTGATTGATATAGTCGAACACTCCCCTTCAAGCACAAATATGAAGTAGTTCATTGAAGTGCTTGAGTTTTTCGAGAGGTAGTGCTTTAGTAAGTGTATCAGCACGTTGATCGTTAGAAGATATGTGATGAATAGTTATATACTTCTTGAGTACACGATCGCTGATGAAATTCTTACGAATCTCGAAGTGTTCAGTTCGTTGCAAATGTTGCTCGTCAGGTGAGCTAACAATTGCAATAGTTGATGCACTGTCAGTATACATCTTGACAGGATCCATAGTAAAGTGAAGTAGTTCGTCAATGAGTGCTTTTAGATATATAACTTCAGTTGACGCATGCGCTAAGGCATATAATTCGGCTTCGGTGACTGATAGTGTTACGAGTGAACCACGCTTACTTGACCAAGAGATAAGCGAGTCATTATATGTGAAGGTGTAGCCCATTATTGGTTTATTGCCGTATGTAGTCATACCGTCAGAATCAGCGTATCCGACAAGTGAAGTATTAGTAGTAGTTGCTTGGTTTCCTAGGACAAGCCAGTAATTGCACGTTCCCTTCAAGTATAGGTAACACTGTTTAGCTGCAGCAAAGTGTTCCTTAGAAGGGTCAGCTAAGTATTGTGCAAGTTGACCAGTGCAGTATGCAACGTCTGGTCGAGTACAGTCAGCGACGTATTGTAAACCACCGACTAAAGACATGTATTGTTTAATAGCTTCAGCGTCCTGACGAGGTTCTTTCGAGTCACGGGGGGCTAAGTTGTGCTCGTGTATCATAGGCGTACGGCGTGTATGATCGTGGTCAAAGTTGTTTTGTTTAAGTATGGTTTGGATATAATCGCGTTGACGAAGCTTGATAACACCAGAGGCTTTGTCGTAATCGATCTCCATGCCAAGCATCCAGTGGATAGTACCACCGTTTGTTACTTCGACATGTTGTCTAAGTGCAATCTCAAATTGTTCAGCGACAACAGAAGTGATAGTACAGAGAGTAATATCGTCGACATGAACAGCGAGTATAAGTATTAGTTTGTCTCCCCTGTAAAGGTAGAAGACAGCGTTATCGTAGTCTGAACGCTTAAGTCCAAGTTGAAAAAGTATATCGCATAGTACCTTGTATCAGCGACGTCCGGCTTGTTTAAGGCCATAGATAGTTTTGTGTAGTTTAAGTACCCAGCCCTTAGGCAAGTTGGGCAGTAAGTTGCCTGGCGGCGGACGAAGATAAAGATCTTCATCATTGTTAATTTTACCGTATAAGTAAGCGGACTTAACATCGAGTTGGTTAATCTCAAAGTGTAGTGAAGCCGCAAGTGTAAGTATGAGTCGCATAGAACTCATGCGCGCAACTGGAGCAAACAAGTTGTTTGCATAGTAATCAATACCATTGCGCTGAGAGTATCCTTGCGCAACAAGTCTTGACTTGAGTTTAGTAACTTTGCCATGTTTGTACTTAGTCTTGTAGACAAAGCAAGAACCAGTAACGTTGGCATTTGGCGGCGGGATACAGTATTCCCAAGTGCCGAGTTGTTCAAGTGTATCAACCTCAAGTTTCATAGACTTAAACCAATCGTCTTTGAGAGGGTGATTAAGTACATCTTTGAAAGTGACAGGGTCACCGACGTTCTCAGCATAGTAAGCGTTAAACTCAGTTAAGTAGAAAGCAATGTTAGTGTCTACTTCGTCGTAGTTTAGACCACAAGCTTTACGCGATAGTTGAGGAGTTCTGTTGGAACACCTTGGACCAGTAGGGTCAGGCTCGTTGATTTCCATTGGTTCTATGTGAGGGTTGTCCTCAAGTTCAAGTTGTTTTTCAGTAGTAAGTTTTTCGACATTTGGTTCTTTCTCCCCTTCAATTCGTATCGTAGAGTCAACAAATTGCAAGTTACGTTCAACTCCGACACGTTGTCCGATGTGAACATAGTGACCTTTAGAGTGTTCAGCGAAGCCTATCCAGACTCCCCTTTTACCCTTAGATGCTAGTTTATTTGTGCGATATTTGTCGTATACAATGCACGGCTGACCGAAGACTTGAAGTCCATCAAGGTTAGCATCAGTGCCATATTGCTTAAAGTAAGGAGTTTTTTATTTAAGTATAGTACGAGGAGAACGATTGTACACATACATCGCGTATAATGCAGCGTACCACCATAGTCGATTTGGTAAAGATGCAGTATGCAGGTTTACTCGAATCAAGTTCATACCAGTTTGATGTACACGCTCAGCAACACCGTTTTGCTGAGGAGTATCATGTACAGTAAGACGTAGTATAGTTCCTTGAGTTTTTAAGTAAGCAGTCATAGCTTTACTGGTAAAGACACCGTCGTTATTGGCTTGAAGTATTTTGACACGAATACCATATTGCGTCAATAGTTCAGTAGAGAAAATGACCCATTGAGTATAGGCGTCATCTTTAGTAACTAGTGGTGCAAGTACTAACCATCTAGTAGCATTGTCAACAATAGTCAACCAGTATTTATGTTTACCAGTAATCGACGCTGTGGGTAGAGGCCCAAAGATGTCGATATGAAAGTGATCTCCGAAAGCTTCAGCTAACGATGAAGAACGAAGTTTAGGTACGGTATTGCGATGGATATTGTTAAAGCAATCCTCGCACGGAGTTTCAGTATGGTCAGTTATATGATCAGTAATGATTGACGAAGTTTGAAGTAGTTTCTTGATCATGAAGTAACTTAGATGACCGAGGTTTTTATGAAGTTCAAGTAGAGTAATGCCAGTTCTATGCACGCTTGCTAAAGAAGTCACTCGAGTTGATGATAGCGTGTATAAATCATTTGATTTTCTAACAACAGCCACACAAGTCGAGTTTGAGTTGTATATAGTACAGAGTCCATGATAGAACGTAAACCAATAATCAGAGTCCAATTTTCCAACGCTGATTAAAGTAAAAGGTAGTGTTGAGTTGAAGTAGATGTTCTTTAGCAATAGTTCAGTAAGCTTACCACTTTCCTGTTCCACCTCGAGTACCATGTCACCAGCGAGTTTCAAAACTAGTTGTTCTGAGTTGGCAACAGTTAGTACGATAGTTGGTACGGAGTGAACATTGAAAAGTAAGTCTCGATACGGCGTACAGTGTATAGTCGCGCCAGTATCAAGAATATGTACCGACTCGTCTGTTGACGAAGTCGCATATAGTGGAAGTAGAGTAGGAAAAGTAGTAGTAGTAAGCGAAGTACTCACGTGCATAGTGACGTCAGACTCAGAGAGAGCCGACACCCACGCACTCTGGTTGCGACGAGGAGTAGAGGTTGACGGACCAGCAACGGCGGGAGTAGTGACAACAGCGGCGGCAGTGGCAGCTTTGCCCTTGGCACCAGCAGCAACGGACTTCCGGGTGATACCCTTCCTCTTCATCGCCTCCTTGGACTTCTCTGTCCAGAGTGAAGGGCAAGTAGGCGTTGTGTGGCCTGTCTTGTTGCAGTTGTAACACTTCATCTTTGAAGTGTCACGGACAGACTTCTCCTTAGAGTAAGGAGCGGCGGCCGCACAAGCGGAGGAAGTGGCTTTTGCCGGACGTTCGACATGTTTGTCGATTGCTGGCGACACGGCGGATGAACCACCAGCGGGCCTATCGCGAGGAACAAGGGTTGACGAACCCTTGGACCGAGAGCGATCAAGTGGATGAGCAAGTCGCCAGCTATGGAAGTCGCGGCGGAGCTCAACGCTCAGAGAGATGGGGTTATAGTTGTACTTCTCGCCCGTGGGAGTACGGGAACGCACACCAGCCACCAGCCTCGTAGCTAGCGCGAGTATGCGCATAGGCAGGGGGAATGATGCCGACAAGGGCGGAGTAGAAGATGTGCTGAGGAAACTCAATCCCCTTGGAGAGAATCTTCGAGTACAAGTTGTGCGCGTTGTCGAGTAGTTTGTCCATTTCGTGGACAGGACGGCGGAGGGAGAAGAGTTGGAAAATTTCGTTTGCGTCCGACATAGTAGAGGTCGGCTCAAAACGTTCGGAGAGTTTCTCCATGAGTCTGTGAGGCGCAGTCTCATTGAGATAGTTCGCCATCACGGAGTCCGCGATGTGTCCCGCAAGGACGTTGAAGACGGCCCGTTGGACCTCTTGAGGGATAGTCAGACCACCCCTGTAGCTGTAGAAGTCAACAATGGTTGACATTGCAGTATTGACGCGGAATTTCCGCATCGGCCAGGTATCGGGACCTGTGAGTTTGCCAACGTCTGCGAAGGCTTTGTGGACGTTGCTAAGCGACATAGTATACTCCACATTGTGCTTTGGAGGCACGGAAAGGAGGGAGGACACCGCTCGCGCGGAGTCAGTAGGGCCAGATGGCGAGGGGGACGGCGCACGATGAGCTCTGGTGTCAAGAACACAACCAAACTCTATGAAGAGCGAGGAAGTGACGACGGGGATGGAGGAACGACGAGCGAACTCGCGTGGACGATGACGACAAGGGAGATGATGATGAGGGAGAGACAACGACGAGGGAACAGCTAACGATGAGCTAAAGACCAGGTTATATTAGTACTGTGAAGGACTAGGTACAAGGTGGACGTCACCTAAAGACCAGGAGGTAGAATCTGAGGTCTTTAGGGAGCTACAGGGTGGGTTTATATACATCTCAGACAAGGACCCCTGGTACCGGGTCTGTACTCCTAACACTGCTGTGGGAACGTATGGTGTGCTATGGTGCGATGTTCTACAATGTTCCACAATGTTCCAGCACCTTCTATGATCATGTGACCAGTCTGTCACATGCACTTGATCACATGCAGTAGCCATGTACCATCGATAAGATAAGATAAGGAAATTGAGAAGATAAGATAAGGGAAATAAGAGGAAAAAGAAAGGAAAAAGTGTGCATGCTCGTGACATTACCCCCCTCCTAAAGGCCTTTTCTCCGGAAGGCAGGAGTTGAGTCTTTTCCGTCTTCCCACAAGGATACGCGTCGTAGAGTTTCTGAAGGTAGCTTCTCAAAATTCTCATTAATTGGTCGGAAATTCATTGCCAAGAATAGAGATGCAGCAATTGGTCGTGGAGCTCCTGGGTGTCGTCTGTGGAAATCCTTTACGACTTCATCGGCATGAGTGACGTTGGTGGCTGGTTCCCAGGAATTTTCTGATTCTGGGTATCCTTTCCACTTAACACGGTACTGAAACTCCTTCTTTCGCCCGAAGATCCTTGAATCAAGAATCTGTTCTACCTCGTACTCCTCTTCTTCGTCTACCACAATCGGCTCAGGTTCAGGAAATTCCCGGTTAGGGACCAAACTTGCCGTCTTGGCTGGTCGCAACCTATCCACATGGAACACTGGGTGACGCTTGTCCCGAATGGTAAGTTTAACCCGGTAATTCAAATCCCCAATCTTTTCTAAGATCTCATAGGGACCATCTCGTTTTGGTGCTAGCTTTGCCACCGGCTGTTCCTTTGGATGTTTTTCACGTTCTACGTAAACTTTGTCACCAACTTTAAACTGCGGAGCTTTTGCAACTCCATGATCGTAGAACCGTTTCATGCGTTCTGCCGTAAGTTGTAGCGCAGCTTTAGCATCTTCTTGGGCTTCTCGTAATGCTCGAAGACGTTCATCTGCTGCGGGAACATTGGACACTGGGTTCAAAGGCACCTGGAATTCCGGTAGATACCCATAGATCAGTTCGAAGGGAGCCTTCCCGGTGGACGAGTGTACTCGGCTATTAAGCGCAAACTCCGCAATCGGTAACCAATCTACCCAGTCATCCTGTCTGAAGGAGCAGAACACTCGGAGATACTGTTCTATCTCTTGATTCATACGTTCTGTTTTGCCGTCTGTCTGAGGGTGATACGCGGTGGACATGGACGACTTTACTCCGAGTGCATCGTAGATAGCACGAAGGAACTTGGACGCGAACACTGATCCGCGGTCTGAGATCATCTGTCGAGGTACACCGTGGAGTCGAAACACGTTTGCAATATAATCCTGCACGTGTTCAGGGGTTTTCATGCTTTCCCGTGATGGGTAACAGTGCACTTGCGCGGTTGTTCGATCAACTGCAACCGTGATGGAATCGTACCCTTTACATGGCGGCAGCTTGACAATGAAGTCTGTGGTGACGCTTTCCCATGGAGCATTGGGTGGCTCTAGCGGATTGAGTGGACCGCGTGGTGGAGCGGGATATGTCTTCGTTCTTTGACAGGTGTCACATGTGTCTACATAGTCATTGACAAAGCGTGTCATGCTGGGCCACCAGTAGTTCCGAGATAACAGTTCCAGTGTCTTGTACCTGCCTGGATGTCCGGCGGCGGGTAAGTCATGATGTCTCCGAACCAGTTCCTTTCGGATTTCGTCATCTTTAGGGACATAAACTTTTCCCCGGAACAATAACAGTCCGTTCTCCACGTTCCATTCTTCGAGTCCCCGACTAAGAAGACGAGGTCCGAGTTTCTTGACTTTGGCAAGTGCTTCTGCCACTTCAGTCTCTCGCAGAGAACATTCACGGATACGTTTTAACAGGTCTCTGTCTGGTTGTACGCTAGCTTGCCCCCGTTGAGAAGCAGCAGCTCGGAAGACCTCTGGTCCTAGGACTATTCGTGATAGATTATCTTCTTCGTCCTTGACCTCGTGTTGGCCTAGCCTAGACATAGAATCCGACTTTCCCATTGATTTTCCGGGCTTCGGAATGATTTCAAAGTTAAAACGTGAGAGAAACAACGACCAACGTGCTTGACGGCGTGTCAAGTTACGAGCTGTCTTCCAGTACTCGAGGTTCTTGTGATCAGAGAAGATAGGGAATTTCTCTGGTAGCCCTTCTAAGTAATGACGCCAGTCTTCAAGGGCTCGTACAATTGCCATGAGTTCTCGGTCGTAGATCTCATAGTTTCGTTCAGTCTCAGTCATGCCTTCAGACCGGTAGGCTACTGGATGCCACGTGCCGTCTTCGGCTTGTTGTTCCAATACCCCTCCCATTGCATACCCGGATGCATCCGTTTCCAAACGTGTGGGTCTATCAAAACTCCACATTGCCAATACCGGCGCTTCCACAAATCGTCGGCGGAGTTCATCAAACGCCGACTGTTCTTCAGGGCCCCATTTCCAAGGAACCTTACCCGTGAGACGGTCTAAGGGCTTACATATCTTTCCGAAGTCTTTGATGAACCTCCGGTAGAAGTTTGCAAACCCACGGAATCGGCGGATATCGGAGACATTCTGCGGTACAGGCCACTCAGCCACTGCTTTTACTTTGACAGGGTCCATGCGTAACTGATTGTGACCAATGATAACACCAAGATATTCTGTCTCTGAACGCTCAAATTCGCATTTCTCCGGTTTAAGAAACAGATCATGTTGTCTGAGCCGTCTCAGAACTTCATGTACCACCTCGCGGTGCTTGGAGATCTCCTTGGAATAGATGAGGATATCATCTAGGTAGACGGTGACCTTGCCTTCAGCAATAAGATCAGCAAAGATGTCGTTCATCATGTTCTGGAACGTGGCCGGGGAATTGGTAAGACCAAAGAACATGACCGTAGGTTCAAACAGTCCTCGGTTGGTGACAAATGCAGCTTTGTGTTCGTCGCCTTCCTTGATGCGGACATTATTGTACCCCCATCTGACGTCCAGCTTAGTGAAGAACTTAGCACCGCGCAATCTATCCATGAGTTCGGAGATCAACGGCAGTGGATACCTGTTTTTGATAGTGACTTCGTTCAACTTCCGGTAATCCTGCACTGGGCGTAACTTTCCATCCTTTTTCTTGACAAAGAAGAAGGGTGACGCCATTGGGGATTTCGACGGTCGAATGTACCCCTTCTCTAGGTTCTCTCGGATAAACTTATCAAGCTCTTCTTGCTCAGGGTGTGATAGCGGGTAAACCTTTGCATGGAATCCTTTTGCTTCCGGAACTAACTCAATTGCATGGTCGTACGACTTGTGTTCTGGAAGTCGTTGAGATTCCGTTTCAGAGAAAATGTGAGCATGTTGACGATATTGTTCAGGTACCATCTCTTCAAAGGTTTTGACTGGTTTAACCCGGTTCTCAACCTCAGCTAGTTCACTAGAGTATGTGTATCCCGCTAGAGTGAACAGGCGTTCGCCTTCCTGTACCATAGGTGTCGGACGTGTGCGTACAATGCGTCGGGGAGTTCCTTTTCCACCGAGCTGAGTAGTGGCCTGTGCCTGTAACTTCGGCGATTCGGCCCCATCCAAACTTCCTGAACCTTCGGTGGTTTCCTCAATGTCTTCTTCGGCATCCTCCGTATCCACCGGCAAGTACGGAAGTTGTTCCACAACTTTCCGTAATCCCGGAGTTCTCTTCTTCCGTTTAGGCTCAGCTGTTCTCTTAGCTGCAACCTCCTTTGCTTCATCAACCCGTTGCCTGGGTTTACATGCATCAGGACATCTATCCATCCTGATGATGCCTTCGTACCAATCAATGGTGGGGTTATGATACCGCAACCAATCGATTCCTATAATTACGTCTTCGGGTCCAATATCAGTGACCGTGAAGATGGTCCTCTCCTCGTGGTCCCCTATCCTCATATTGAGAATGGCAACTTCGTCAATAGCCCCGTCTCGATTTGGGGTTCCATCTATGTTGTACACCGGAATGGGTTGTTTTAACTTCCGGGTTCTGATACGATGCTCTCGAACAAACCGTTTATGAATGAATAGTGTCGAGGCTCCACTATCAATCATTGCTGCGACTTCTTTAGATCTCCGCACTCCTGAAACTGTGATGGGTACGTGAAAATGTTCTGATTCAGAACCAGTCTCTAATACATCAGACGCGAGTACGGAAAATCTATTGTTACATGGTATACGCGGGGCGCGTGCTTGCGCAGCTCGAATCACGGCCCGAATCAAAAACCCTCTTCAAGTCTCTTCTTGAGGTCGGCATTCTCCGCCTTCAACTTTTCCAGCTCTCCAAGTATTGCGTTCAGGGTTACTTCTGATACCCCTGACGGGATTGGCTCTCCGGTTGTCTCCGGTTTCTTCCCTTCGGCTTTGGAGGTCGAGGCCTCTGCATTGGTAGCTGCTACACGTGGTCCACGAGGAGGTGGACGAGGGACTGCGGGTTTGGTACATGTGCGCGCAATATGATTGGGATCCGTTGTGAGTTCCTGGCAGTTATAACACCGCCGTCCTTGTTGTATCTTGGAGGCGTCAACCTCCATAGGGACCGGACCGTTGGAAGGACGGGGAGCCGGGGTAAACCTGGGCTGGGACTGGGTAGGTCTCGTCGTCGTTGACAAGGGAACAGACGGAATTTTCTTCTCCGTCGTTTCTCTGATGCGGGCATACGCAGCCGCCATTTTCAGAGACCTGTCAATCCAACCTTGGTAATTGGTCGGTGGAGCTTCAGCCGTTGCCAGTCGCCCATAGATGTATTCAGGGAGACCCTTTATGAACCGGATCTCCTTGTCCTTATCGCTCAACCCATTGATGCGACCCACGTATGACTGAAAGTCAGTGACGTATGTGCCAACATCCCGCGCATTCTTTTCCTTCTTCTCAGCTCCACAGAGCTTCTCCAGTTCACGAATAGCCGTATCTTCGGGCGTTGCATCGCCGAAGTACTTCTTGAGCTCCGTCTTAAACTTGGCCCATGTATCGAGGTTGGCCGGCAAACTACCGTTGTGGTCAGCCATATGGTCCGTGACCGGTATTGCCCATTGGGCGGCCTTTTCTGACAACCGGTAGATTGCTGTCAGGACCTTGGTTCTTTCATCGGTAATACTGGCGGTCACCCAGTAAGCCTCGCATTGTGACAAGAACCGTTCTAAGTCACGGCCATGTTCGCCCTTGTATCTATCGGGCTTGGTGTCGTTATTGTTGACCGTGACTTGCGGTCTTGGCATTGCTTGTGTAACTGCAGCTACAATGGCTGCAATCAAGGCAGGATCGACTGCGGGTGTTGTCATCGTGACAGGTGCGGAATTGATGGGGACGACGGTGGGCGCTTCAGGAGTTACCGGTGGGATTTCCGGTATGGTTTCGGGAATGATGGGAACAGGGGTAGCAGTGGTGGTTTCCGGTAAAACTGCTGTGACTAAACTGGTATCAAGTTCTGGAACTTCGACTTCTCCCGGAACTTGAACAATTAACGATATTTGACTGTTATCGCAGGCTACGTATCCACGGTATCGTTGTCCTTCTCTGAAATGACGGGATACTACAAATTTTTGATTTCAATTTGGACACGGTTGTTGTTCGCAGATTTCAATATACGCGTGGTCCTCTTCGTTATCGTGACAATCCTGAAGATCGTCGGGATCGAAGACGTGGAAACGGTTATCGCACTCAATGATTGCTGTCTACTACAAAGGAAGTTTCTCAAAGTATCCTCCGTCCGCTACAAATGCAACTCGACTCGTAACCTCCGTCAACCTCTTGCGCAATTGTGTGAAATTAATTTGTCCCACTGACTGCAAGCCCCAGTTCAGTGCTTTGAGCTGGGCAGGTGTGCGCGTGGAGAGTACTTCCTCCGTGTGCTCGATGAGGTATAGGAGTTTATTGTTGAGTAACAGGACTGACTTGACCTGTGAGTCGTTGCGGTCTCGGGTAAGCTCGATCAGGATCTTGAGGCGTCTGGTGGTGGCCTCGATCTTCGGCTTGAGAATGCCGACTTGGTCCTTGATGGAGAACTTGTGGAAGTCAAGTGTCACCGGTTTCTGTGCGTCCGGTCGAGGTGGTGCGGGTGCCCGAGAGATGCGATCCTTGAGAGATGGTTTCTCAATACGGTTGGCGAGAGTTTGTGTACGTTCGGTGCGTGTGCGTTCCTTGATAGACTCGTTGTCACGAGCAAACTTTTCGTGGTCGAAGTGGGGGAGTCTAGTACCGAGAGGATGGTAGTGAGGACGGCGTGAGACGTACGAGACGATGGCTTCAAGGTCCTTCTCTGTGTAGAGATGGGGACGACCTTGTTTGCGCAATTCTTGTCGAGCCTCGAAGAAAGACTCGGGTATGTTACGACGGATGCGTACGTCTTTCGGCACTACAACCACGACGTGAGAATGAAGATCAAGGGTCCGGGCCAATACAACGTACTGGTAAACCGGGGGGACTAAACTTTTTAAAACTTTGGGGAAAGGAAAATGTGCGGTTGCGCGACGTCCAGGCGAGCGTACGGAGATTCTACCTAATGTCAAGAACACAACCAAACTCTATGAAGAGCGAGGAAGTGACGACGGGGATGGAGGAACGACGAGCGAACTCGCGTGGACGATGACGACAAGGGAGATGATGATGAGGGAGAGACAACGACGAGGGAACAGCTAACGATGAGCTAAAGACCAGGTTATATTAGTACTGTGAAGGACTAGGTACAAGGTGGACGTCACCTAAAGACCAGGAGGTAGAATCTGAGGTCTTTAGGGAGCTACAGGGTGGGTTTATATACATCTCAGACAAGGACCCCTGGTACCGGGTCTGTACTCCTAACACTGCCATGGGAATGTATGGTGTGCTATGGTGCGATGTTCTACAATGTTCCACAATGTTCCAGCACCTTCTATGATCATGTGACCAGTCTGTCACATGCACTTGATCACATGCAGTAGCCATGTACCATCGATAAGATAAGATAAGGAAATTGAGAAGATAAGATAAGGGAAATAAGAGGAAAAAGAAAGGAAAAAGTGTGCATGCTCGTGACATCTGGGCAGTTTGCCCCTTCGCCTTTCGTGCACCTTGTCGTCGTTCATAGGATCGTCGCTATTGTCCGACGATGGCTTAGTGGTGTGACGACGGGCGAAGTTGTCGCGGAGAGTGTCAAATGGAGTGCAACGGCAATCAGAAGGGGGTGCTGAGACTCGTCGTGATGCCGTGTTGCGGGCAGTGGGATGGTCGGCGACAGCTGAGATAGTAGGGACGTTGTCGGAAAGTGCAGCAGAAGGTGCAGGACCTGGGGTACCAGCACGGGAAGCGGAAGACATTGTGAGTTGTTGAGTAGGAGGAGTAGGAGCAGGAGGAGGAGTTGGAGTAGGAGTGAAGACTGGGGTACGTCTCCTGCGAGTGGTACGAGGAATAGTGCCTCGAAGAAAGTCGGTTTGGTGTCGTTCGCGCGTAGAACGACGAGGTTGAGGCTGATCAGTGGGATCAGAGCTCATCAACTGGTGGGCAGTGAGTGCAGAGAGTAATTTGAGTGAGGTAAAGAGCTTATCCGGGGCTCATAACCTGTTAGAAGGCTATGAAAGTAGAGGAAAGTGTTGAGAGAGTAAAACTGAGAGGGATCACACAGTGGGAGTTGGGGATCAAAAAAGTACGTGTCGTTGCATTGATCAGAGTAAGTCATATATACGGTAACTACGGCACTCGTATGTTAAGCGTCTAATTGATATAGTCAAACACTGTGGGCCGGTATTTTTTATGCCGGGAACATCTACAAGCCACAGATGAGGCCGGTAGACATTGTACGCCACCTCAAGAAGGCACAGCCCACACTGTACGAGGGACTTACTTCACAAGTTCTTGGCAGATGGATCGATTGGAAGAAGGACCCACCAGACTGGAAAGACTCAGCACTTGCGCAAGTCAAGCTGGCCTACGCACCAACAGGTAACACCATGCGTGTTGGATTATTTGTAAACCAGTCTTTGCATCTTTGTGATTTCGGGAGCTCACCTTCATTATATCTCAGGCTGCACATCCAGAAGTCCACGACGGGATTGTTGGTCAGCTTACGGCACTACGGGAGTCAGGTGTCATTGTCAACACATCAACTGTAAGAGGCATCATGGTCGCTCACATTCAACATTCTGCACCTGGTCTCTTCGCGGTCAAGGTAAAAACTGGCACCTTTTCATGTGGTATCCGCTACGTTCGCCGCTTCCTGAGAAGGTACATGCACTGGTCAATGAGGAAAGCAACACAAGCTGCGCAGAAAATTCCACTCGACACCAAAGCAAAATGTCGAGCTTCCTTCCTACGACAAGCACTATCAATTCGGAACTACCACATCTTTCCAGAGCTACGGGTCAACATTGATCTGACACAGGTTGTTCTTTAGGATACAGGGAATCAGACTTACAAGCCCATCGGATCGACTCAGGTGCAGGTTGTTGGCAAAGAAGAAAAGCGGGCGTTCACCGTTCTGCTGGGAGTGTCAGCAGGTGGCGAAGTCCTTCCCTTTCAGGTCGTCTGGAAAGGCAAGACCGCAGCTTCATTACCCTCTCCATTGTTGCCATTCTATGCTGATGCTGCCAAGCTCGGAATGTCTTTTGTGTATTCAGGGACAAATACGTACTGGTCTAATCAATGCACCATGTACCTCTACATCGACAACGTCCTCATGCCCTACCTCCGTCAACAGAAGAAAAAGCTTTGTCTGCCAGCTGAGCAAGAGTGCATCTTGCAGCTCGATGTTTGGTCCGTCCACTGCAGGGCCGAGTTCACTGAACGTGTCAAGGCAACCTGGCCAGAAATCATTCGAGATTACGTACCTGGTGGATGTACAGGAATATGGCAGCCATGTGATGTTGGCATGCAAAGGCTGATGAAGATCGTTGTACGTCGCTCACAGCAGGAAGATGTAGTACGGGAAACTCTCGGTATGCTCGAGAAGGGAGTCAGACCGCAAAACATCAAACTCAATGACACAATCAAGACACTACGCAATCAAAGCGTGAGGTGGTTGGTGACACGTTGCGATCAATGCAATGTTTTTCACTCCCGCGCACATATCCTCAACCGGTGCACGCAGTACTGACGGCCGCGGCGCAACTTTTTGGACTTTCTCAAAACCTCAGCTGATCCTGCTCATGCTCTTCACACTTTTCTAATTGAGAATCCTCTTGCTTTCACTTTCGATCACGCTCCCGGTAATGATGAGACATATTTTACTTAGTTGCGTACTTTCTTTGCGCGTAGCGCGCGTCTTGACTATAAGTCTCCCTGTTGCGCATACCCTACTATGTGTATAATACCTTAGTTTGTACCATCCCTGGCTTTGCCGACGTATACTACTATTGATTTAGGGGAAAAAAAAGAAAAAAAAGAGGTGGTTGTTGCACGCGTTTGAAGAGATTAATGACCCTCAGATTGTGAAGAAGGTGCGTGTACAGTACACTGGAGTAGCTCAACTTCTCACTAACAGAACATTCTAGGCATTTTCCATGTGTCGACTACAGAACCCTCGATACAATCTCTCTCAGGAGAGCCTCACAAGCATGGACATGCAAAACCTTCTACGAGAAGTCTGTGCGAACGAGCTGGAGCTATGGAACGAGCTCAATATCAACTTCACGGCTACCGTGGATGGTCTTGGCGAGGAGCTAGACGAAGACATTGATGCAGCACAGGACACGGATGATATTGACGCAAGCATCCCGCTCGAAGCCATCAAGAGTCACTTATTCTACCACGTTATCCCGGCTGGATACGCTGAGGGGGAAGGTGGGGGGCTGGAATATACTCACAACGAAGCCTGTGCAGATGGTGAAGCTTTACCGTGATGCTTGCAATGGCTTCAAGCCGGTGGAGCATTGGTACCAGCCGCCTCGGACTCGAAGACTCGGAGGGCATACAGCTTTCTTTCATTCTCTGATTAACCACACAGAACTCTTGTTTTAGTGTACTACTGTTAACATAGCTATTATTTGTCTTGCACAACATGCATTTGCGCACACAGAGCTCCCACCCCCCAAAAATGCGCTGAATCCTTAAGCGCCCGAGGTCACATAACCAGGCGGAGGTTCACGAGAGTCTGTGACCTGTGACAAAGGTTCAAATTGACAATGTTCAGAGGCCTTGTGACCGTGACGTGCACCTCAGGTCATGCCGGTACAGTAGTAGCTAATACGCAAAGTGTTACTAGATGTTGTATGAGCAACTGGAAACTATTTAGTCAAGTAAGAAGTAATCAAAGTGGGGACTGTTGCACGAGACCTGTCCAAGCAAAGTTGATGGCGGAAACTAGCTAACAAAAATTCCATCTTGCACGCATCTGGGTCACGTCACAGAGTTTCAATGTTTCTACAAGACTTACCTTACCAGGCAACAGTATTATTGGGAATATTTAAGCGCTTATCAGGCGTTTATCTGGCTCTTATCCGGCGTCTATTTAGGCGCTTATCCAGCGCTTATCTGGCACTTATTCTCAACGCCAATCAATTGATGCGCTGATGCGCCTCCTGTCTCTAATGCACTCATGCGCTCCTTTCCTTATCTGTGTATCACATGATAGAACTCTCTGGAACCTTGTAGAACTTGCTGGAACTATGATGTCATAGTATAGAACATTCCATTAGATGATGTCATAGTTCTTAGAATCTCCTGGAAAAGTCTAGCCTTGTCTTAGAACAAGCTAGAACAAGTCTAGCCTTGGAGCTGGGTCATGGGGTCAGGTCATGGGGACAATTGCTCTTGGTTGATTACTGAAGTGGCACCACTTGGGCATAGGGCATGCTTAGTAAGGTAGATTACTTCGCTTACTCATCTAGGTATTAGGGGTCTTAGGGTAGTACCTGGGGTCCTCCCCTTATGTATATATAGAGGCACTCCTGAGGGCATATCCCCTCAGTCTTATCCACTCTGTTGATAAAGGACTACTCAGTACCTCACAGTACTTTGCTCACCACACCTCTCACGCACTATCTCACTCTATCCCTTCAAGTTTAACAACTTATCTGGTGAGTAGTAACCTTACTGTTACAAATTGTATAAGTAATTTATTACTTGTGATAGCTTATGTACCAGGAATACTTACTTTGGTAAGTAATTTTGTTACTAGTAACAACTTTCATCAGTAACTTGCCGCAATTACTTACTTTGATAAGTAATTTTGTTACTTGTCACAAATTTTGGACCAATGTGCCAGGATTATGCAACTCCATAACAATTCAGTGAGTCACACAGTCACAGAGTTGCTGGGCCAAGAGCTGAGTGAAAAATTGTTCAAGTGAGCTTAATGAAAGATTGTGGGGAGACATTCCCAGTGAGTGGAGATGTAAAGGGTCAGAAACTATTGCAATTCAGAAGTGGGACTCTGATGGCACTGCATTTGAGTGGTTCTGTGGGTCTGTTGGCCACCACAAATAAAATTACCAGTGTATTAACCTCTATGATGCTCCGAGCAAAGCTCTGCCAAGCAAAGTGCAAGGAAACAGAGGGTACACAAGCAACAAATTAATGTTGCAAGGGGTGTGGGACCTTACACAGGGAATTAGGACACAGCTCCCCAAAAAGTGCAGAACAATGTAGTCAGAAGACCTTCTCTGCCTGGGCCCTTTCCAAGTTGGGATTAAAGTATGATTGTCTGTGAGACAAGCTTGTATTGCAATCAAAAGATTTAAAAGATTTTTGAAGGCTGGTAACAAATCTGTTTCTAGACCTAGATCTACATTGTTCAGTGTAATGTGGAATAACCAGCTAAAGTGCAGAATGGGTGTTTGATTTTCTCTATATACTCAGAAGATTGTAAGTAGTCTACTCTACTATGTCCTAAGAGTTCTTTGTCTTTAGGGATGCCAGAATTACACTGTTTCTTTCTACAATTGATTGCAATAAAGGATTGATTTCTGCCAGCTTCAGGGGATTTGGGCATGGTCTAGTGACAAAAATAGAACTGGGCCCATGTTTGTGTTCAAGAAACAAAAGAAATTCCCTCTGTAAATGCTCAATACGGTTTATCTGTGTCCAAACATTCTCAGGTGTAGATGCTCCTGGTTGAGGAAAAGCTGGCCAATTGTGAAGTGAATCCAGCAACCTAGGCTGGTGCTTACTTATTGCTTCTTTAAGCAAGCTCTCTTGCCAGTTTAAAACTTCCAGAGCATTTTTGTAGATTTGTGGGCTTTGATGTCGGGCACGTGCTTGATGCTGTACGCCTTGCTTGTTGTACTTGACACCAGCAGCAATGGGATTGAACAGACTGAAAGAAGGTTGTCAAAACACATTACAACCTGAAGCATGAGTACTAACTTGAAAGTTTTATGGTAATATTCCAAGCCTCTTGTGATTAGAGCTGGGCTGCTGGTAGAGTTGATACCAGAGAAAGGTGCATTGATAGATGCTCGACCGCTGTTTGGAATAACAGACGCAGTGACATTATGAGACATGCCAAAGACAATGGCAGCAGGAAGCAGAAAGGTAATGGAGAAATGCATTGCAAGGGCAAGCAGGACTATGTGATGTGGAAAGGTACTTTGGGAAGATTGTAAAACAGCTGTAAGAATGTAATCAGTATGATAGCCCAAGGTAAGCAAACTGTAGAACAGCAATACACTCACCAACCTGTGCTCCTGGACCTACAGTAGCTGAGGTGCCTGTATGGTAGTAAGGCCAAACAAAGACAGCTGTAGTGATGACCTTAGTATGGTGATTTGCAAACAATAAAGCATAGAATGAACTTACTGGCCTGCACTATGCAAATTCCTGGTCTGGATGCAGGACTGATGCAAGAATTTGGTAGCAAGGAAGATAGTAAGACAGCTATAACAATGAGTTGGTAGGGTGACCCAAGGTGAGTAAAATGTAGAACAACTGATGTGGAGACAAGGGCTCAACACAGCAACTAGGGAAAGAAAGTGGCAGACCAAGAGCATACATGCAGCAGCTTATATAGATTGAAGAAATTTGCGCACAGACCAGGCTTGGTAAAAAGCTGTGTGAGAAGATGATACATTGATTCCATCTAAAGTAATTTGATAGCTGTTGTCTAGACTACGCCAAGACCTTAAATCTAGCTTTAAAGGGCATGGTCCTTGTATTTTGGTCTTACATGTGTGAGAACAGTTTGACTTTGCAAGGAACAAAAAACAAAAAAATAATAGGAGCCTATCAGTGGTAGCTATGAATTCACAGCCCTAGCCCTGAAGGCCTGAAGTGAGACCACATGATGGTTGCCAGGTGGTCTTACATAAGCTCAGTCATGTACCAGTGTGACCTAGCAGCTAAGTATTGTGGCCATCTGTGGAGTGTCTAAGCTACATGACATGGGCACTTACTAAAGATTTGCAAGGAGTGTGTATTTGTGTTGGGGGTGGGGAAGAGAGAGTTGAATCCTGAGATATGAGAGTGGTAGCAAGGAGATTGATGTAAATGATACTCTGCCTAAACATACATAGCTTTGGTTGAATGTTTTGGCACCATGTTTCCATCAGCGCATTGCCACTTTGCACAGCCAATCATAGCAGTGAAACTGTACTAGCTGTAACAGTAAGGTTACTACTCACCAGATAAGTTGTTAAACTTGAGGGGATAGAGTGAGATAGAGTGTGAGAGGTGTGGTGAGCGAAGTACTGGAGAGTACAAGGTAGTCCTTTATCAACAGAGTGGATAAGACTGAGGGGATATGCCCTCAGGAGTGCCTCTATATATACATGAAGGGAGGACCCCAGGTACTACCCTAAGACCCCTAATACCTACATGACTAAGCGAAGCAATCTACCTTACTAAGCATGCCCTATGCCCTAGTGGTGCCACTTCAATAATCAACCAATAGCAATTGTCCCCATGACCTGACCCCATGACCCAGCTCCAAGGCTAGACTTGTTCTAGCTTGTTCTAAGACAAGGCTAGACTTTTCCAGGAGATTCTAAGAACTATGACATCATCTAATGGAATGTTCTATACTATGACATCATAGTTCCAGCAAGTTCTACAAGGTTCCAGAGAGTTCTATCATGTGATACACAGATAAGGAAAGGAGCGCATCAGCGCATCAGAGACAGGAGGCGCATCAGCGCATCAATTGATAGGCACTGAGAATAAGCGCCTGATAAGCGCCAGATAAGCGCTGGATAAGCGCCTAAATAGACGCCGGATAAGTGCTGGATAAGCGCTTGACAAGCGCTTAAATATTCCCAATAATACCGTTGCCTGGTAAGGCAAGTCTTGTAGAAACATTGAAGATCTGTGACATTTTGGAGCGCACGCAGGAGGGGGGCATGAATCAAAAAACACAATGTTATTAGATAGCTACAAGAATACACGGATTTTATATTATTTGAGCAAGACAAATAAGACAAAAAGGGAATTCAGAATGGGTAATCCGCGCGGAATGACGGAAGGCGGGTGGCGGGAACAAATGGATACAAGCAGATTTGAGGCAGCAAACCTAAAATAACAACACTGTACACCTCAATGCAAGATTAATCGCCTGGTACGCACTGCCATGCAGGGTATAGTGATATAAAGACGTGCGGTTGTTGTCGCAACACCATGCAAACCACGTGCATAAAGATATCATGCAATGTAACTCACGAGTGGGTGTATAACATTGAGGCATAGTGTGATATAAACTACAGGTGTTGCAGGATATTTGTGAAAACTATATAATATAATATGTAGTTTCCCATGCCTTATTACAAGGACACTTTAAGGTAGCGGAGTTCCCACAGTCTTGATATGGGAATTATGCAGCTGTATATGGAAACTCCAGTAGTAACCATCACATTAGCTGAGACGTACAGATATGGGTTGTGTAGACTAAGTATGGTGCACGTCACTTAGACGCCACCAGTTTTGTACAAGGTTTCGGGAACGTTAACGACCACAATAATTGCTAAATGCTCTTGTAAATAGATAGGTATTGATGGGTACAGTAATCCCTCTAGAGGATTTGTTCGTAGCTTTCAAAAATAAAAATGTTGTGTCGGCCGATTTGCCGCTTCCATATAGGGAAATAGGTATTACTATATATGATATATTACGTCAGACATCCATTGCTTTTGCAAGTCGCTCTGGGACTCGACAATGAGAGGTGTAACGGTGGGAACTGAATAATCGGACTTTGCGCTGAGCCTCTTTCACGTCCAAGCCTTCTCCATATGCATCAATAAACCTCCATGCGCGGTGCTCCAACCTCCGAATGTGCTCTATAGGAACTGAGGCGAGTGCTTTGGGCATGTTCTCGCGCAAGGTATTGAAAGTATAGTCGCAATGCTCCCGTAGATATTTCTTGACAGCACCCCAAAAGTATTCGATGAAATTCATCTCACAATGAAATTTCGGAAGGAAGATGCATATATGCCCTGTGCGCCAAATTAGTGATGAGGCTTCGCGGTAAGTAATCATATCCGGAGCATACCAGCAGCTTCAATCACTTCCTGAACAAGTGACTTCTGTGCAAGAAAATCTGGCTGGTTATTGAGTATCTGCTTTGCACAACAGTCTGTTGAGGTATCTGAACAGGTGTCCTTGCATTTCATGGGCAAGCCAGCACGCCATAAGCCGCGCTCTTGCAGGACATGTTGCATTCCCTTCAGCTGATTCGGATACTGTTCATGGTCAGCAGGAAATATCATTGATTGTATTACCCTCTGTCCGTTCTGCATATACCAGCCATCTCGCATACATGATTGCTTTCCTCCTGGGCACATATTCATAAGTGATACCCGTTGTGCATCTTCTGCGTATGCCGTGTGACCTTGCGAGTTATCCACGAGAATCACTGCAATGTCAGTCGGCTTATGTGCCGCTCTGAATTCAGGGAAGAATCTTTCCTTGAGCTGCAATAAAATAATTATCAGCCAATCAGCAAGTGAAACATTGAACCATACCTGATTGATAAACAGCTTGTCATTCCAGAAGCCATCGTGATTCTTGCCATACTCCAGTGTGATACTTGCATTGCTCAGCCAACCAACCATTGAGCAAATAAAATCACTCTGATGCAACCCACGACCAGCTCCCTTCTTCTGAAGCGGCATTTCCCCTTCCAGAACCCACCCTCGCTTTACACCATCGTGTGCTTGCGCAGTCATCTCATTGTGAGCAACCAAGACTAACCGCGGAAGTGACGCAGTGTCCAGTGGCATTTCAAGCTCACATGTCACATTGTCAATGGCGTATTTGACCAGTCGTGGCCGTATAGCTTCCATCGCAGGTATAAAGCAATCCTGGAGATCTTTCACAACATCTGGACGCTCGTGGCCATCAAAGTATACAGCTTTCCGATGCTCCATATATGTGAACCCTTCACGCAGCATAATGCGGCACATCGTGGAAAGTGAAAGCCCCAAATGACCCAGCTTCAAGTGGAAATGGGGTAAGATGGTTGTCGCAACAAAGTCCTTCAGCCCTCGGGGCATTTCTTGAGAGACAACAAGGTTTGTGTATTCCTTTGCTTCGTGTGGCGCAAGTTCGTTGTTGACAAGCATCTGGAGCTTCCCTGGGTCTAATGCCCATTTATTAGAGCGCATGTAAGTCCTCATTGCCATACGAACGGAGGGATCACTGAAGATTGATGCAACCTTTGCGTCTTGTCCGCGGTGTGAAGTAGGCAAGGCACGAGATTTAATCCATGCTTGAGTCCATTTTTGAGCCAATCGGGATCCCCAGCTTATACCAAAACCATTTGCCTCAGCAGCGATCCGGGACGCTGCCATCATCCCTTTCTGACCACCAGCAAGTATGTTCAAGCACGAGCGAATGGTACGTGCACGTCGCGCTTGTAATCCGTTATGACCAGACGCAAAAGAATGCTTTGATGACAGTAAATGGTCGAGGTCTTTCAACGCAAGCAACCGAGCAGATGGCACAGCAGTAGCGGCGCGAGAACGAACCTCTCGCGCTGGCACATCAAGATGGCAACGTTTGCACGGTACCTCAAGCTGTATGGCTGAAAGCTCTTCGGCAGCAGTATCACGGCGGGATGGAGCAGTAGAGCCTGTGGCAATTGATGCCTGTGTGGAAGTGCGCAAAGTGGATGATGATACCAAGGACTCAGAGTGGGATGTGAGTAACAACAACGACACAAACAACGACAATGATGGCGCAAATGACTGCGACGCAAACGAGGACAACACAGACGATGATTTCGGAGGAACGGCTGCTGACTTGCAAGGAGGCTGGCGAAGGGAGCTTGAGTACACGGTCTCAGGTATTGTCTCCTTGTCATGATCTTCGTACCAGTTGTCAGCGCCGCTATTATCACCGAATAGGTCTTCACCATCCTCTGACAAATCAGAGAGAAACCCGTCAAGGTCCACATCAGTTGCCTCCCCCTGGGAGCCAGAAGCCCTCTGTGTATGCATCACGGTCGAAGTCTTCGTGCTTCCGGTTACCAACAAGTGCAGGCCAACATCCAAGTCAGTTTCTGCTGGCATACAACTTTGCAGAGTATCGGGTTTCGTTTGTTTTGCAGGTGCAAAAAACGCGCAAAACGCCTGAGCTTCTTTACTGATTAAATATTCCATCAGTATACAATACAAGCACACTCAAACCAAGTCAGACACAAACCTCTGTCGTGAGTGGGAATCTCTCTCCTCTTTGTTTCGCGCGATCTGCTTGTGATGACGCTTTGTGCGTTTTGACAGGCCGTTATACCCTCCCATGCGAGTCTGTTTGATTTCATTCCACTGGTGCGCTGATCTCGACTCGTTTACCAGCAACAAGAATGCTGAATCCAGCCACGCCTGTCTTTGGTTCCCTCTCCTCCGCAAGCTCTGATCCAACTCCTCGCCCTCTAATTCTTCGACTTCAAGTTCTGACTCCTCATCCTCGACCTGAAGCTCCGGCATTTCTTCCTCAACATCCTGTAAGACTTCACCATTAGCCCCTCCGGCAGTGTCTGACTCTCCATTAGACAGGCCATCAATGCAATCACTGGCGGCAGCATAGCTATACTCGTTCTCAACGGGAGAGCTTTGCTCGGACTCGGAGCTCACATCGGACTCGGCGGAGACCGCGTTGAAAGTGCGTGTAACGTGAGTTTCTTGCAGTGCAAATCGTGCTCGCGCACGGACTTCTCTGGCACACTGTGCTGCCTCTCGTTTGGCTCTGCGGTTTCGAGGACCAGCCATGAGATAGAGAGATGTGAACAACAGTATATTCATTTCAGTCAATACATCAACTACTACAACCAGTACTTCAAATTCAGTGTGCGATGCCCGCCGCCTGTCATCAATTTTTTCTCCCAGCGATTTT
>JABYQR010000432.1:0-35110 GCA_022592445.1 Cytidiella melzeri | reverse complement strand
CTTCGCCTCATCAACCCGTTGCCTGGGTTTACATGCATCAGGACATCCATCCATCCTGATGATGCCTTCGTACCAATCAATGGTGGGGTTATGGTACCGCAACCAATCGATTCCTATAATTACGTCTTCGGGTCCAATATCAGTGACCGTGAAGATGGTCCTCTCCTCGTGGTCCCCTATCCTCATATTGAGAATGGCAACTTCGTCAATAGCCCCGTCTCGATTTGGGGTTCCGTCTATGTTGTACACCGGAATGGGTTGTTTCAACTTCCGGGTTCTGATACGATGCTCTCGAACAAACCGTTTATGAATGAATAGTGTCGAGGCTCCACTATCAATCATTGCTGCGACTTCTTTAGATCTCCGCACTCCTGAAACTGTGATGGGTACGTGAAAATGTTCCATTCAGAACCAGTCTCTAATACATCAGACGCGAGTACGGAAAATCTATTGTTACATGGTATACGCGGGGCGCGTGCTTGCGCAGCTCGAATCACGGCCCGAATCAAAAACCCTCCTCAAGTCTCTTCTTGAGGTCGGCATTCTCCGCCTTCAACTTTTCCAGCTCTCCAAGTATTGCGTTTAGGGTTACTTCTGATACCCCTGACGGAATTGGCTCTCCGGTTGCCTCCGGTTTCTTCCCTTCGGCTTTAGAGGTCGAGGCCTCTGCATTGGTAGCTGCTACACGTGGTCCACGAGGAGGTGGACGAGGGACTGCGGGTTTGGTACATGTGCGCGCAATATGATTGGGATCCGTTGTGAGTTCCTGGCAGTTATAACACCGCCGTCCTTGTTGCATCTTGGAGGCGTCAACCTCCATAGGAACCGGACCGTTGGAAGGACGGGGAGCCGGGGTAAACCTGGGCTGGGACTGGGTAGGTCTCGTCGTCGTCGACGAGGGAACAGACGGAATTTTCTTCTCCGTCGTTTCTCTGATGCGGGCATACGCAGCCGCCATTTTCAGAGACCTGTCAATCCAACCTTGGTAATTGGTCGGTGGAGCTTCAGCCGTTGCCAGTCGCCCATAGATGTATTCAGGGAGACCCTTTATGAACCGGATCTCCTTGTCCTTGTCGCTCAACCCATTGATGCGACCCACGTATGACTGAAAGTCAGTGACGTATGTGCCGACATCCCGCGCATTCTTTTCCTTCTTCTCAGCTCCACAGAGCTTCTCCAGTTCACGAATAGCCGTATCTTCGGGCGTTGCATCGCCGAAGTACTTCTTGAGCTCCGTCTTAAACTTGGCCCATGTATCGAGGTTGGCCGGCAAACTACCGTTGTGGTCAGCCATATGGTCCGTGACCGGTATTGCCCATTGGGCGGCCTTTTCTGACAACCGGTAGATTGCTGTCAGGACCTTGGTTCTTTCATCGGCAATACTGGCGGTTACCCAGTACGCCTCGCATTGTGACAAGAACCGTTCTAAGTCACGGCCATGTTCGCCCTTGTATCTATCGGGCTTGGTGTCGTTATTGTTGACCGTGACTTGCGGTCTTGGCATTGCTTGTGTAACTGCAGCTACAATGGCTGCAATCAAGGCAGGATCGACTGCGGGTGTTGTCATCGTGACAGGTGCGGAATTGATGGGGACGACGGTGGGCGCTTCAGGAGTTACCGGTGGGATTTCCGGTATGGTTTCGGGAATGATGGGAACAGGGGTAGCAGTGGTGGTTTCCGGTGAAACTGCTGTGACTAAACTGGTATCAAGTTCTGGAACTTCGACTTCTCCCGGAACTTGAACAATTAACAATATTTGACTGTTATCGCAGGCTACGTATCCACGGTATCGTTGTCCTTCTCTGAAATGACGGGATACTACAAACTTTTGATTTCGATTTGGACACGGTTGTTGTTCGCAGATTTCAATATACGCGTGGTCCTCTTCGTTATCGTGACAATCCTGAAGATCGTCGGGATTGAAGACGTGGAAACGGTTATCGCACTCAATGATTGCTGTCTACTACAAAGGAAGTTTCTCAAAGTATCCTCCGTCCGCTACAAAAGCAACTCGACTCGTAACCTCCGTCAACCTCTTGCGCAATTGCGTGAAGTTGATCTGCCCTACTGACTGTAAGCCCCAGTTCAGTGCCTTGAGCTGGGCAGGTGTGCGTGTGGAGAGTACTTCCTCCGTGTGTTCGACGAGGTGCAGAAGCTTGTCGTTGAGTAACAGGACTGATCTAACCTGTGAATCGTTGCGGTCGCGAGTGAGTTCGATCAGAATCTTGAGGCGTCTGGTAGTGGCCTCGATCTTCGGCTTGAGGATGCCGACTTGATCCTTGATGGAAAACTTGTGGAAGTCAAGGGTCACAGGTTTTTGTGCGTCTGGACGAGGTGGCGGGGGTGCCCGAGCAATGCGGTCCTTGAGAGACGGTTTCTCAAATCGATCGGCGAGTGTTTGTGCGCGTTCCGTGCGTGCACGTTCCTTAATAGACTCGTTGTCACGAGCAAACTTTTCGTGGTCGAAGGCTGGGAGTCTGGTGCCGAGGGGGTGATAGTGGGGACGACGTGAGACGTAGGAGACGATAGCTTCGAGGTCCTTCTCTGTATAGAGGTGAGGACGTCCTTGCTCACGTAGTTCTCGGCGAGCTTCAAAGAAGGACTCGGGTACGCGGCGACAAATGCGTATGTCCTTAGGCACTACAACCACGAAATGAGATGTAAGGTCAAAGGTCCGGGCCAATACAACGTACTGGTAAACCGGGGGGACTAAACTTTTTAAAACTTTTTGGGGAATAGGGAAGTGTGCGTTTGCGCGACGTCCAGGCGAGCGTACAGAGATTCTACCTAATGTCAAGAGCACAACCAAACTCTATGAAGAGCGAGGAAGTGACGACAAGGGGGGGAGGAACGACGAGCGGACTCGCGTGGACGATGACGACAGGGGTAATGATAATGAGGAAAGAGGGAGATACGACGCCGAGGGAGTAGCTAACAGTGAGCTAAAGACCAGGAGGTAGAATCTGAGGTCTTTAGGGAGCTACAGAGTGGGTTTATATACATCTCAGACAAGGACCCCTGGTACCGGGTCTGTACTCCTAACACTGCCGTGGGAATGTATGGTGTGCTATGGTGCGATGTTCTACAATGTTCCAGCACCTTCTATGATCATGTGACCAGTCTGTCACATGCACTTGATCACATGCAGTAGCCATGTACCATCGATAAGATAAGATAAGGAAATTGAGAAGGTAGGATAACGAAAATAAAAGGAAAAGAAAGGAAAAAGTGTGCATGGTCGTGACATATACGGTAACATCCACAACAATCAAGACCTTTATCTTCGTCCACCTCCTGGGGACTTACTTCCGAACCTGCCACCTGGCTGGGTACTTAAACTTCGGAAAACTATCTACGGCCTTAAGCAAGCCGGACCTCGTTAGTACAAAGTACTATGCGACATACTCTTTGCACTTGGACTAAAGCATTGTGAATTCAACAATGCAGTCTTCTACCTCTATCGAGGTGATAAACTCATACTTCTACTTGCTGTCCACGTTGATGACATTACTCTTGGCACTATCACTACTACTGTTGCCGAACAATTTGAGATCGCACTCAGACAACATGTTGAACTTACTAACGGTGGAACTATTCACTGGATGCTTGGCATGGAAGTTGCTTATGATAAAGCCGCAGGCATTATCAAGATTCGCCAAAAGGATTATATTCTGAACATACTTAAGCGATACAACTTTGACCACGAACATTCACGCTGTACACCAATGGTACACGAGCACAACTTAGCCCCTCGTGCTGTGACCGAACCACATCAGGATGCTGACGCCATTACACACTACATGTCTCTTGTTGGTGGCTTACGCTACGTCGCCAACAGTACTCAACCAGACATTGCTTATTGCACTGGTCAACTAGTACAATACTTATCTGACCCTGCTAAGGAACACTACGCTGCAGCTAAACAGTGTTACTTTTACCTCAAGGGAATGTGCGACTACTGGCTTGTCCTAGAAAACCAAGCCAATCCTACTTCTACTTCACTCGTAGGTTATGCTGACTCTGATGGTATGACTACGTATGGCAATAAACCAATAATGGGCTATACCTTCACATACAACGACTCGCTTATCTCTTGGTCAAGTAAGCGCGGTTCACTTGTAACTTTATCGGACACCGAAGCCAAACTGTACGCACTTGCTCATGCGTCCACAGAGGCCATCTATTTGAAGAGCCTCATAGATGAAATACTTAACTGCACTATGGACCCTGTCAAGATGTACACCGACAGCGCGTCAACTCTTGCGATTGTTTGTTCCCACGAGGAACAACACTCTCAATGTACTAAACACTTCAACATTCACAAGAACTTCATCAGCGATCGTGTAACTAAAGGGTACATCACTGTGCACCACGTACCTTCTGCCAATCAACGTGCTGATACTCTTACTAAAGCACTACCTCTCAAAAAACTCAAGCACTTCAATGAACTACTTCATGTTCATGCTTGAAGGGAAGTGTTTCACTATTCTGTCTTTGTACTCTAAGCGCGCGCTTAGCGCCGTAGTTACCATACTTTGATCAATGCACAGCTATCGCTTTTGATCCCCAACTCTCTGTCTGACCACCACCTCAGTCTTCTCTCTCAACACTCTCAACTCCACTGATACCTTGTTAAAATCTGCTACACATTGAAAACAACAACCGCAAAGCACCCATTTGCAGACTGAGGGAAGACGTCGCTGTTGAATTACTAAAGGCTCAGGTTGGCAAATACTACCGGGGTGAGGCACCACTTGATTGTCCTGTAACGCCAGAAGAAGGACCACACAAGTGGTGGGAGAAATCAAATCAAGATCGCTCCGAGGTCACTCAACCTATTGCAGCACGTACATTTATTATCATCTCACGAAACATCGGTTGCCTGATCACCTCGCTATGAGCAGCAACTGGCCACATTTGTCATGGGTCTCATGCCAAACTCCATGAGCAACAAACGTACAGTGTCGTACTTTACATGGCAGAACTCTCACCTTTGTGGCGCACAGAAGGTTTCCACGCTGGTCCGTTTGGCGCAGATCCAGCAGTGGGAGAAGAATGAAGAGTCGGTGAGTGTTATGAATTGATCCCTCACCTTTGTACTTATGCGCACGCAGAGCACACGCAAAGTGAGGCGCCCCACAGTCAGGTTCCGCGACCTCAACTCCGCTCTTCGTATGCAACAGAATGTTGGGCACGAGGATGAGAGAGCGGACGAAGCTGAGAGCGACAGCTTGGCAGACAGCGAGGGGGAATTCGATTATGACGGGCGCAACAATGAAGATGCCAAAGGCGGAACAAGGGACTTGTGGGGAGCCAGCCACCAACCCGACAATACAACCGTGAACCAGGCGATGGATTTGTTGTCAGCGACGTGGCTGACCTTCAGTCACTCACACTTCCGGGATTTGCTCTCCGATACACCTCTAGTAGTAGCAAAATCATCCCAGCCAGTCCCAATTATCCAGAGGGGCCCGCCGCGTAGGTTGCAAGAGTCTGACTACACTATGTAGAGCATCCAATAAACCTAGATCAATCTACGTTACTTACTATGTGAGTTAATAACCGGTTATTTACAGTATAGAACTAGCACGAGCAGAGTTCATAACGTTATTCACGTGAAAAACTACCTCAAAACAGTTTACCCCCGTACTGTACCGGGAGCACCGCGACCGTGTCTCCCATTAAACGTCTGGCACCGAGACTAACACTCAGGCTGGTGCGGATTCCAGCTATGTCGCTCAGGACAGACCAGTGACTGAAGCAGGCCTCGGGACCGGCAGTGCTCGGCACATTTCAGTCACCTGCGCCATATTTGCGATTGCTCCCAGTCTAGCAGGATCGTCTTGCAATGCAAGACTCTCAAGTTTATCTCTACGCTCTCTGGCCGTAGCTACTTCATGCAGTTCCATTTTCGTGCCTCGTACTACTGCAACTCTAGCTATGAAGAGATACCGACAGTTGTTAGCGTCGAAGAACTACACTGGCAGGACGCCGATCGAGACCAATAGTCAAGAAGCAGTTGATGAAGTTCAAGCCAGCAACAATATCAAGCTGCCTGTAGAGTTGGTCATTGAGGTGCTACGCTGGCTTTCGGCTAAAGAGCTTATGCAATGCCGTACGGTGTGTGTCATATAATCTCTGGCTTATGGCAAACTCACAGTGCGAGCTTGTGGTGTTGCTCAGGTATCAAAGCAGGTTCGCGTCATCATCGACGAGACACCAGAATTGCAGTACACTGTCGAACTTTACGTAGCCGGCTACGAAGATAATTCGGAGTGTCCTTTGGACGTTGCCAGACGGATGAAAGCGCTAGTAGCTACCCAGGAGTCATGGAAGCGCATCTCGTTTCTAGACGGTGCTGGAACTCGTGTCCCTCCCGGCATCCTAGATTCAATGGCCAACAAGAGGTACTATGGGAACTTGTTTGTCGGGTGTAGCAAGACAAGGTCAGAGATCGACAATCCGAGGTTATGGGACACCGTACGCTGCCTGTCCTTGGAGCCACAGTTGTCGAAGAGCAGGAAGAGTCAAGATCAGAGTGAGAATGTTCTCATCTCGCACTGGACTATGCAGTTCCAGGCTACAGCGGAGACATTCGCGGCTGATGCGGGACAAAACTTACTCATACTATTGAACTACATCAAGAGCACTACCAACTCGCAAGAGTGGTTCTATGAGTCCGTTATATCGTACCTTACTGTACATTACGCGACTAACGCATGTTGACACATTTAGAATACGAACGGCGTCCTTGACAGACGGCAGCCTTCGTCAAATAGACGGGATGACGACTCTACGGATATCTGCTCCTATTCGCCACTTCCAAGAAAGCCCAGGACTACAAGTTGAAGGCGATCGAATTGGGATCGCGACAGGTCACCTATCGGGCACGATACGGGATGAGGCCCGGACAATGCACCTCACCATTGTCAACCATCACACCGGGCAGGTTGAAGCGGTATGCACCTCTCAAAAAGCACCGATACGCCAAGACTGACAATATATCTGATCTGGCGTAGCATCTGTCTAGGGAGCATTATCACGGCATTGAATTTGCAGCGTTCAGTTTCCTATTCATCTCGCAGTCTTCGTTCCTCGTGGCACTCTCAGAGTCGGATTGTTTTGTCCTTGAGATGTACATCCTAGAGCCTGATAACCAGCCAGCCGCGAAAACACCATTTACGCCTAGTCACATTCGGACTTTCCAATTTCCTCTCCACAAACGTGGCTTCACCTCCATCGGAACCTCCCCTTCCCTCACGAAGTCATGTCCTCACAGATCCGCCTTGAAATCGACCGCACGACCATTTTACCCCTCGCGTTCGTCCTCGTTACTGCATGTAAATCGAGCATACCTGGGGACTCGTCGAGGCGCTCCTTGTTATCCGAAGTACATAATCGCCCTCTCTTTATTCCTCGACGCAGAGACGCAGTATGTTCGCATGCGCGCAAGCGATAGAACGGCTGGGGGAACCTCGTCTACACCGATCATTCTGCCTTGGAAGGTCTGGGGCCCTTCGAACACAAGGCTTTTCGTGAGCGACATGCCTCGGGCTCTGGCTAGCTATGGGTCCCGCGTGATGATAGGGATGAAACTTCTGGATTACAACGAGCTCGACTTCACTCGTGACGCGTGTAGGGGCTTAATTGCTGACCCTGACTTGGTGACTTCGGGTGGGGTCAGTGGTATGCGTCAGTGGATGAAGCGGATGGGCAGCTCTTCCAAGTCAGGCGACACGGTGACCGAAAGTCCAATCTCACATCGCGTGCAGCCTCAGCCGTTTCCTGGACACGTTGTCCGCAAACCGACCGTCATACGTTCCGGCCCCGAGTCCATCTTTGTCGAGGACGTAGTCACCTTGCTGCCGTACCGTGTCGTTGACCTGAACATGCCACAACAGCGCCGAAAGTATAGCGAGATATATGGCGGAGAGGTCTGGGTCAACTGTGAGTCAAGTCCATCCATGGTACGTCGCTGTTGTCTGTAAAATCGATATTTCTGATTGACATCATCAGAGATACCATACCGTGGAATGTTTTGCTACGACTGTGACTTAGGAAGTAATGTTGTAACGCTGTTGCAACATCCTTGGTATATGTCAAACTCTGACGAAAGCGGTCCTACAGGGGGTGGTGATGTTTCGTGCCTTGTAATTCGCATTAAGCAGAGTTGCCTTGCGATGTGCACTATTTGCAGCAGCTAGCTTCGCTCGACGTCGTGCAGACCTCCGAATGTTTTGCAAATCGGCCGTTCGGAATTGACAGACCCTGTAATGGTGTTACATGTAAATGCCTACTACTCTGCTACTGCAAATAGTCTTCGACATGTATTGCGATGGCCACGTAACGAACGCGACGCGACACTTTACCGTGACATACATACATACTTACACCAGTGTGCTCATGCCAGCAGTCCAAGTATTCGGACCTGGCGCCTGATAAAGCTGTTTGTCCTCTGCTACCACTGGCATTACTGACGATCATTCCAACTCACCAATGAAGCTCAAGAACATCGACTGTGAAATTATATGCGACGATGCACCTTTGAGTGAATATGCAGAGAAGCCAGAGGGGGAAAAGGGTATGAGCTGCTATGTGGCCAGTGAGGTCGGAAAGGCGAGTTAGCACTCATTTTGCCAGTAGGCCCCTATATCCTCACTCGAGCTCACCTTGCGTCTGTCCGTCCAGCGGTTCATACTTAAGATGGAGATTGGTGTGTCTCCCATTGCCAGTAAATTTTGGATAGACGGGCAGTGCGTAGACGAGTGTGTACACACCAAGAAGTGCTGTCTAGTTTCGGGAGCTCGAGTGAGCGCAACCGAGATGAGACCGTTCATTTTTTCTGCCATCAAGTTGACAGGTGAGGACATTGCTCAAAGCGCGCAAGATATACTTGTTCTGAGTTCTTGTGTTTCTTCTAAGATGACGATTCCTTCCACATGAAGCCCGCGGGTGTTAATGATCTCGGATCTCTATGCCTTAAAGTATATCGTGTCACAAACGTCCAGCAAACAAACAGCCATTATTTAGGTCGAAAACATATGCTTGAAGATGAGGCTGTGCATGAAAAAGCAAAGAAGGCTGGTGGGCATAGAGTAGTGTGCGTATAGTACAGCTCATTGCCTCGACTTCTTCTCCAACTTCTCACAGGTTAGGCGAGACGGAAGAAACCAAGATATGCCGACTCACCACCGTCTCCTACATTGACCCGTTGGACTCGCCGTATGTTACCTTTACATGGCGTTACCGTTCGAAAGGTCAGTGCATACGATTTTGCAACCTTACGGGAAGATTGTCCAATTCTGGAGTCCCAGATTTACTTCAAGCACAAGGAATTGTGCCACTTGACATGCCTCAACCATCCGCAGCTCCCAAGCGTCCAGCATCTACCCCACCTGTTGACGGTCCTTCAAAACGTCGGCACAAAGCGAAGCCTACCGACGAAATCGACCTTACGCAAGATTCCAGCTCCACAATCAAAGCTGAAGGCAAGCTTGACGTGAAAGCGTTACGAGTACGTTGCTCCTTCTTTCATATCCTGCAGTGGCCAACCGACTTACGAGGCTCACAAGGCCAAGCGAGATGCACTTGATGAACAGCTTCGAAAAGCTGAGGCTCAAGATATGAAACGCGAAGCTTCTCCGATTGTTCTTAGAGGCGGCGGTGACGAAATTATCGACTTGACTGGAGACTGAGTACGCGTTTCTCTTTCTTTGAGTTCGTCTTTGCATTATCAAATATCAATATCTGACAATATCGGCGCACGTCGCTATGTTCGTGTATTTCCCCTATGCAGTCTTTATGAAGTTCGTGAAAATTCCCATGTGCACGACTACTGGACTGCGGCGGATGGAAATTTGGACTTGTTTCACGCAATGTTCCACGTAATGAACGCGACGCGACATCTACATACACGTGACCGTGACAATCCAATAAGCGTGGCACTGTGGCAGGCGAACGCCTGAAGCTGTCTGCTCACTGGCACTAGACTCGATGAAGCTCATGACCATCGATGTGCGATCATCTGCGACGGTTCGCCTTTGATTGAATATCTAGAGGGCGAGAAATGCTAACATCTGCTATGTAGCTAGTGAGGTTGGAAAGGCGAGTTCAATTTACTTATGTTGAGCCCGTATATCCTCACATCGTGTTTGTCCCTCTAGCGGTTCATGTTTAAATCTGAGAGTGTTCAATCTCCCTCCGATTGTCACTGTTGGATAGATGGACAGTGCGTGGACTGTTGTGTATACCTCGACACCACAAAGTGCCATCTGGTATCGGGAGCGCAGTTTAGCCAAACCGAGACGAGACCTTTATCTTCTCTCCCATCAAGCTTACAGGTGGGGACATTGCTTATAGCACACGAGAGCTTCAGGTTCTAAACCTACTTATTCTCCTAGATGATGATGCACTCCGAAGCAAAATATCGCCGGTGTGAATGATCTGGGAACTCTATGTCTCAAATCATATCGTGTTACAAAATGTTCGGCGGGACAACGACAATGAATTCGTGAGCCCTGAACAATTCAGTCTGGAAGATCGGCTTGTGCACGAACAAGCAAAAGAAGGGTGGAGGACATAGAGTGGTGTGCGTATTGCAGATTCTATCTCAACTTTTCACACAATATCTCGCAATGTCTCCTACGTTTACTTGGCGCTACCGCTCCAAAGGTCAGCATACCAGGTTCTCGCAGTCTCACGGATATAAAATGTTTGACTTTGGAGCCCCAGATTTGCTGCAAGCACAAGAAATAATGCCACAGGACGTGCCCAAACCCTCTGTTGATCCTAAACGTCTGGTATCTACCGCACCTGCTGAAGTTCCTTCAAAACGTCAGCGGAAATTGAAGCCCATCGCCGAAACCGACCTTACGCAGGAGTCTAGCACCAAAGTCAAAGTTTGAAGGCAAGCTTGACGTGAAAGCGCTCTGGGCACGCTATCGCCTCTTTTGCATCGCGCAGTGGACAAGAGAACTTTCGAGGTTCTCAAGGCCAACCCAAATGTGCTTGGCGGAACACTTTCGACAAGCTGAGGCTAAAGAAAATCATGAAGCGTGAAGCCTCTTCTATCGTTTTACAAGGCGGCGGTGTCCGGCGACATCATCGACTTGACTGAAGATTGAATATTGAGCAACGCGTACCTCTTTCTCTTGCAACTGATTGAAACTTGACATCATCGGCGCACGTCGCTATAATCTTGTATATATTTCCCCTACACGGTAATTCTTGGCTGTGCGACTTACAATATATAATAGCAATTTCCAACCCCTTTGACTAATTCATATTGTTACAATCACTGGCCTTTATTGAAGATCTACGTGAGTACGCTACCCGTGGCGAGGGCATCAAGATAAATATCAGCAAGAGGTGAAAGGAAAGAAACAGTCCGTCCAGTACATAGCTGTAGGCAGTCCATCCCTTCTAGTCCGTGAAATAAATACAAGGATACAGATCATCTAATGGACCCCCCGAGTCACCTGCGTTTAACGTAATTTTCCGGCGATACGATCCTTGATGATATCTATAACCGTTGGTGCGTACACCGGTATTTGAGTGCCCTGGAAACCCTCGGGGTACGCCACCCAGGGAAGTGTCGGGTGAGTGTGATATCTATGGACATAGGACGTATCGTTAGTCATGATGACACCGCTGCGTGGTTGAAGAGACGTACGTGTCGTTCCAGACGGCGAAATGTTTATGCCCGAGAGCTCTGGCTGTCCATTCATAATCGTGCGCGAAGCCGCCCGGGAAGAAGAGCTCGATAACCGTCGAGATGGGTGTAGGTGACATCATGATGAGATGCTGCGAGTTCACTAAAGTGAGACATTGTGTAAAGTCGGAATGTGCATTGAAATTTACCGTAAGACCATTTCCGTGGACACCAAGGAGGATCTACACGCATAGGGTCAGAATGATAAGCTATTTGCGACGTAAATTGAGCCGTACCGTTGTTCGAGCAATGATGGCGAGCTGTGCCTCCTTCGTGAGCGTCTCGCCTCGCATGATGTTCAGCTCGTATCCGTTGGCGTCACAAAACACCTGGAGTTCCCTCACGAGATTGTCGTGGTCCTCTTCGATAAGATGTCTTCGGACGCCTTGTCTGTCCATGTATGTAATCACTATCGGTTCGCGCGGGAATTTTGCATCCTTGTCGTCCTCTACAACGGCAATCGCGTACGGATTGACCTTTTCTCTGTCTGCTTTCTCCACTCTCGTCCCAATCTCCTGCGTATGCTGATCGACTCCGGCAAACGTCAAAATTCCTCGTCTGACAGGCTCCCACCACCACTTGCCCAACCTATTGATCTGTTTCATCGCGTAGAAGGCTTCGGCTGCCGTTCTGTGCACCTGAGCACCACAGATGGATCCTCTGAACGCTGCACTCCTGTCGGTGAGTAGCACCTTGTCAAAGTGCCACACTCGCGCATGGTCCCCCGCATCACTGGTAGCAGCAATGCGGTCATCCCAGTCCATGTCCACCTCGACGGTAGTGCTAGGAAAGACGGCGCGAAGGAAGTAGGGGTTGAAACCTGGCCTGTCTCGCCAGCCTTGCAGATCTGTGTTCGGGAAGATGATGCGGTCGATCGGGGGAGCTGTGATCTCGTTTGCTGAGGAGGCGGGCACCTGCACGTTGTGTACGCCATGCCACATTGCCCACGCACCTAACCACAGTTCAGCACAGAAGTGGTAATAGTGGTTGAGGAACTGGTCTGGGTCGTTAAAGATGATCGTGTTGCCCTTGATACTGTATGCTCTGTTGCGTGCGGTAGGCAACTTTGCCTGTGCGCGTGTCGGACCCCAGCGGCGTCTTGCTTGCGCAGGGGTGATAAAGGACATGTCCTGGTTGGTCGGCATGCGCGCTGCGATGTTTTCTGGCGTGTTCTCAGCTGCGAGACCGGTAGAAGTGATGTATTGGATGTCGGGGAATGCAGAGGCAGGATGTGATGAGACGACGAACAGTGTGCCGTTCGCCATGTACAGATTTCTGAACACCGTCCATCCGGGTGCATGCGCATCCATGTACGTCTCCGGAAAATCGTGGGCGAGATCTACCCCCGCGTTATCTGCCAGTGCATACTGTTTTGAAGGTACGTACTTGTCGCGATTCTCGTCGTGGTGCTCGGAGTGTCGTGTGCCTTCCGTGGACAATACAGCTTCCCCTGAAAACGTCTCCGGCCGAAAGGTGCCCAGGAAGCTTGTGGCAATGTGCATGCTGAGTGCACCTACGAGCACTAGTACAGCGTCGCGCATCGTGCGAGACCGAGGGAGCATCTTGAGAACTGGTCGGATGCTGGTCGCTATTTCGTGTTGTCACAGTTGGACAGTGAGTGAGACAGGAGCGACTGAGCTTCGCCCCTAACTCTGTAGTCGTTCGTCGAGCTCGGGAAAACGGTGGTAAAGAGGCAGACTATGAACGGCTTCAGCAGGCCGCTCGTCGTGACATTACGACTTATCATATTCTACAAGGACCTCAAGGACGCAATGTGCCAGACATCAATATAGCGGAGAGGTGTCACTGTAGTCGGGCTTACGTCGGGGTTTCAACTCTATATACACGTTCCGAGCGCTCCTCCTCCTCAATACTCTCCCATCCACATCCTCCAGAATCCAACGTTGACCTTTGGAGACCCACCACAGTACTGTCACTGTGCTCAATGAACGCTAAACAGGTCGCTGTGCGACAGGATCCATGTCTGAGTCGTTGAAAGACGGACTGGTCACGTCGGATGGCAGAGTGGTCGAACTGTACTCATCATCTTCATAAACCCCATCTTTCCAAAAATCCGTGTTGACATCGTTCATCGGCCTTTGACTGACGTGGGGACACTGCGAGGATTGTAGTGACAACAGGGAGAGGCGCTGCGGACTGCTGTCCTCTATACAGGGCTGTGCTGTGAGCGCGCTGCCTTAAGGTGCGTTCTCATCCCGAAGCACTAGTGTCATGTCGCTGACAGCCCAGCCAAGAATATTGTATGTATGTGTACGAAGAGAATTGTTTGAAGATGTGGAACGCTAGCCTCCCTCACTAATGTTCGTATGGCGCAAAGTCTCGAATTAACTTCCATCGCATCCACTTCCAACGGCTTTTATGGCCTGGTCGTCCTCCGTATTCATCCCATGGTCGAAATCGACACCTATCCGATTCTGACATTCAAGCAGTTGTATTCTCACAGCGTACGCTCTTAGTATTATAAGATCACATTCTACGCATGGCCATTCCAAGACCGCATTGGAGCAAGGTGCTTCAGTTCGTAGATGGTGAGTCGCTTTCCTCAGCTTCAGAGATCATAGCTCATCGCACTCAGGTCAAGAAGCCTCACAAAGGACTGGAAATCCCTGCGTGGGCGCGATCTTGCTGAGGGGTGCCTTCGGTGACTTAGACATGGTGTCAAATGACGAGGTGAGCAGGATGGGTATCTCCGTGCGTCTAGCAGCACTGTATTGACAAATTCTGCGTCAAGATACAGCCGTGCAATGCAAATCAACGCTGCTCAGTTGAAGGAAAGCAATAAAATTCTTGACGCTTAGTTGACGTGCAGATCGAGTTGAGGCACTTGGTAATCACTCGATTTACGCTTATCGGCATTCTGTCCCACCCCTCGATGCACCTAGATGGTACCAAGGCGCCGTTGTGAAGCTAGGTATGTTCCACCGTTGGTTCCACCAGATTCCGCGCGACTTCCTGAGCAAAGCGACCCCCGCATTGAATGAATTGGCTATGTTCATCTCTCCTCCGCGTGGGGTAGGGTGTAGGTTTCACAGGAACCATAGCACCGATCATCGACGTCGAACGCAAATTGGTGAAGGACTTGGTCAAGGAACACGTACGCGTTGCGGCTGCCGCGATCTAGCTCTAACAGGGGTAAGTAGTCCAGGTTTGGAACAACAGCCAATGCTCGGTCCGACTGAATGATTGTGTCGTGTTCAGGTTTACTAAAGGCTTCCAAGCTGTGCTGCCAGCTCGTACTGGCAGATAACGTCGCTTCTGCCTGACGGCAGACATTATGCTTCTGCGCTTCTCCGTGTACTGCAACGGCTGTTTAACCGTATCCAGGTCTGGTGAGTGAACCTCAGTCGTCGTCATAAGCTAGCCACATGATTATGTTTCTATCAGCAGACCGCGTTCGGTATGTCACCTCCGGCGCATGCTGAGAGCACTCTACCTCACATAGCCTTCGTAAGGTGTATTACGACAAACATTGGCTTACTAGCCTCAGTGCTCCATTTCCAAGTCTTGACTCCGCAGTTTACGGGGCTGATATTTTACTTTTTACACCCGTTCATTCGCTCAGCTGACGAAGGACGAATGCAGGTCGGCAATGATCCTCTGGGCACTGCTGTCGGCTCGAGTGTGTGCCCGACAGAGGTATGTAATTCTGTGGCCTGTTGTGTGGCATGAGATCAATCACGGAAGCATTGTCTACGATATCATCTGAACTAGGGAACAATATACGGGGCGCTTCGGCCAGCCCATGAACCTAAACACAGTCACATGGATATCAAAATATTCCCCACCCCCGCAGCGATGCGGGGCTCTGGACTGAGAATCCCCCAACTTCCTGGGCCGGTTAAACTGTTGCAGCCTAAAGTTATTCGCGAATTAGCGGACCATCCGACTTTTAGACTATCGCAAGGCACATTACACAAATGGATGGACATCGAGGCCACATTTTGCGCCCGAATATCTTGGAAATTTCAAGCTTTTTGGCTTGTTTTGGATTGACTTTATGCTTGGCTCAGGACGACCTGGCTCAACCATGTTTTGCCCCTAAGGGGGTATGGGTACGCTAGCGCCCTTCGGGACCAAAACTCTCAGCCCAAACCGTGATCATATGGCCAGAACCCGTTTAGGTTAATTGATTCAGGAGACACCATATATTGTGACACGGTGCTGCACCTGTGGAGTTGCTTCGCTCTGTTACAGAGACTCGTCCTTCCCTTGTTCTCTGCGCAACCCACAATCCTATCAACATGAGCATGCACCATTTGCCTCGCCAGGACGTTGTCCATCTTGCCGACATATCAACTCGCCCTCCTATTTTCACGCTATGGGAGAGACATCGCCATCGTCAGGCGCACTGGATTGTCGAGTCGGTCGCTGAAGCTGTGAGTCGCGATTTCTTGAATTCTTGAGGTCAATACCTTATGCCGACATCTTGTGCTAGACGGGTGTCTTTTTTTACGTCTTCTTTGGCGTAGGCGCGGTTGCCGGCTTCAACATTGGTAGTCTGTCGGGCGAATCAATCAATAGTACGTGCTTTCTTTACGCTGCGATAAAACAACGTCTTAACGCTTTCGAATATAGCTTTGCAAACAGTCGGTCTGGGATTCGCCTTTGGTATCATGCTAGCTCTCGTCGTAAGTCGACAAACTCTGAATAGAGCAACTTACAGTATGTCTAACCGCCCTCACCTATAGACCTGCTCTGCAACATCGGGCGGTCACTTCAACCCCGCTGTTACCATCTGCTTGGTGATATTCAAGGGCTTTCCTCCGCTCAAGGCTGTCAGGTATGGCTATCTATCGACTTGCGTTAGTGTCGAGTTGTTCATGGCCACTTTCTCTCACAGATACATCGTCTCACAAATAATCGGTGCCTACCTCGCGGCCATGATGGTTTATGCCCAGTACCGCCCAACCATTCGAGTATGTCCCCACAACGACTTGACCCATTTAACGCAAGGCTAACCTGTTTTGCAGGCTGTCGAGGCAGCAATGGTAGCAAAGGGTATTTTTGAGACCGTCAACTACACGCCGTCAGGTCTTGCAGGTATTTTCGCATGCTATGCCCCGGCTGGAGCCGACCTCGGCCTCGCCTTGTTGAACGAGTTTGTTTGCGTACGCTCAAGTCATTCTCTTCGAACTACGGTTCTGGTTGACTCACGCCTGTTCATCTCGAAAATAGGATTTCTTGATTGGTCTTGTCATCTGGGCTTGCCTCGATCCCACGAACTTCCTAGTACCACCTTCAGCTGCCCCATTCATCATCGGTCTCACATAGTGAGTAGCCATAAATGTTTCACTCGATTAAAACAAATCCCTGACGTCTTTGGTGCAGCGCTGTGTGCATTTGGGGCTTCGCTCTGAACGGACGTAAGCCTCTCACATTGATCCTTGGCCCGTGATATTCATTTGACACCGTGTTGCAGTTTCGACCAACACTGCCCGTGATCTCGGCACTCGCTTCGCTGCCATGTCCATCTGGGGTACCGATGCCGCTGGTGGAAAATATGCGGCCATTGCCGCTCTGGCGAATATCCCGGCCACTATCCTTGGCGCTGTGTTCTACGAGGTCTTCCTCCTGGACTCGTCTCGAGGTATGCCTTGTTTACCCTACCTGTGTTTTTCGTGTCTTGTCTAATAACATCGCCCTCACCGTATAGTGATCACGCCGATACATGTCAGTCACATCGGAGCCCACTTGGCTCACCAAGAGCATTGCCAACACGGCAAGAAGCCGGTTCGTCAGGATCAAGAGACTGGCAAGACCCACCAGCATGGGTCCTTTAGCGACGACGGGAAGGCGGAGATCCAGACTTTCGAGAAAGCGTAAGTGTCTTTGCGATCTACGAAACGAGGACGTTGGGCTTACCGGTGCCCGAAGGTAGTAATAAATCGAGGGATCCGATACAAACTGTCCAGAGGTCATGAGTTGATAGGGCAGTGGTTGTTGGGGCAAACGGAGTACTTTCTTTCGAAGGTCCGTCATGAGGGATGCAGGTAGTTGATCGGAATGTGTATCATAGTTTTCTTTGTGTGGTCGAATTTCGATGAAGGGATTCACACTTGTTTTCGTCGGTGCGAAAGGGACGTGGACTAGCTGGGAGGCGGGGGGACCGTGTGCCTCTTTTATGAGTATCGCGAAACACATTGGTAAGAGTGTCTTCGGCGACGGGGAGGTAGGATGTGCGGCCGAATGTTGCCCGACCGGTTCGAATGAGTAAGGCCGAAGCGAATTTGAGAGAAAGGGGCGCATGTGATAGACTCAATTCCAGTTTGTGGCCCAGCTTGTGGCCTGTTCTTTTCCGAGCCCGAGTCTGAATAACACGCTCATCTCACACAGCTGCCTAGCGCTTCCCATCACGCCTTTTTTTATTTAAATCAATGATATTAAACGTCGGCGAAGCCAGGGACGGTACAAACATAAAACTATACACATGATAATCTACGAGTAACGGGAAGACTCTAAAGCCCAGACGCGCGAGAGGCGCAAAGAGTGTACGCTATAACATTGTATAAATCTAATTGTTAATGGGGGCGTGATCGAATGTGAATGCAAGAGGGTTTTCAATGAGGAAAGAGTAAAGCGCAGGGTCGGGGTCAGCGGAGTTCTTCAGGAACTCCAGAAAGTTGCGTCGCGGCCGGTAGTACCGAGTGCACTGATTCAGGATATGTGCGCGTGAATGGAAGACGTAGCAGTTGTCGCATCGACTGTTCTCGTTTGGGAAGAAGCTCGACCTGTACTCTCCGGTGGGTGCGTGATTCAGGATGGCTCGAGCTGCTCGGGCAGCGAGGGAGTTGGTGGTGAAACGGGAGAGGAACTTTCCTCCCTTGTGGATGGAAGGGGCGATCGCTCGTCGTCCGTGTATGGTGCGTGTTGCTTAGACGCCGCCACTTGTGAACAACGGAAATGTAGCTTCAGCAACTACAACTAGAAACAATCTGTCTTGTAAAACAGCAGGAATTGATGAGTGCATTCATCCCTCAAGAGGAATTGTCGTCAGCACTCGAAATAAAATTTGTTGACTACAGAATTTTGGCGGTTACCATATATGGATATATATGTTGCTATATATGGTAAGTATATTACGTCAGACATCCATGGCCACCGCTAGCCGCTCGGGAACACGACGATGAGAAGTGTATCGACGCGAGCTGAATAGCCGAACCTTTGCCTGAGCATCTTTTGCATCCAACCCCTCCTTATATGCATCAATGAACCTCCACGCACGATGCTCCCATTTGCGTATAAGCTCCACCGGAACAGATGCCAGTGCCTTGGGCATATTGTAAGGACTAAGCGCCTCCCATCAGATCCGGACGCCACAAAGGTTCGGAAGGGACGAGTGCCAAACCCTCGTGTTCTGGGATCTCGGGTGGCATCCAATACCACCGCCTCGACTTGACTCGCCTCACCTCGTGTACCGTATCATAACAAATACCTTTCTTCGCTCGCGCTCGTATGCCACTCATCCTTGCACTCTCGCCACTCCCCTCTCGTGCCAAGCAAAGCCTAGGCACCCGACTTAACTCGTGTTTCTTCTACATTCCGTTTATCTCTTTGTAAGTACATACTCGTGTTTCTTTACTTTGTCAAAAAACCTACTCGTAGCTACCTCGCTTTCTTCATATGCCACTAACTCGGGTAATTGCAGATTACCGCTTGTTGTATATAAGTAGTACAATGTACGGGAGAAAATCCCAAGAACTTCGAATCGACCATTATTCCTACTCACTCTGATCGACACTCGAAGACTCTTCTCGTGTTTCTCACCGCTTTCCCGACGATAACCGCGCTTACCAGCTCAATCTCGCTGAGAACGCACCGAGAACTCACATTTTTTTGAGTACTTTCTTTTCGATTCAATAAAAGCCCACGCATCGGACTGATCACCCGTACGTGGATATAAAAAAATCGTTTATTTTAACTACTGGTATAGAAATCATGGCTGCCAGCAACAAGAATACATCGACCAGGACCCCAACTTCGAACGCTCGTTCGGAGGATGGGACGGCCATGGACGGTAGGGAGCTCAACAAAGCGAGCTCCAGGCTGAGGATGGACGGGTCGTCGGAAGACACTCGATCCTACCTAGCAAGGAACCTTACCACCCGGGCTCAGACGAACGCTTCCGCAAGGAAGTCCCAAGTCACGGAGACCGAGCTTGCTGAAAAGTGGGGACTGTGTCAGAAGACAGTTGTGAGGGAAGGTATACGAGTTACTTGGGGATCTACTGCGAAGGCGTTAGCTAACGCAAATGAGACCGAGCTCAACAATAACCACGACGCACCGTTGGTGACACGGGAACCAGGACATGGTAGCCCAACTCTGTCGAGGTACAATCCTAGCAGGGCAGAGAGTACTGGGTTATCAACACCCACGATTGAGCCGTTATCAACCGAGTTGTCGGAAACCACGACTGACAGTCCGCCGCTGAATTCGGACGAGGAAGATACGGTTGAGGAAATGCTTAGCAGCATGACCATATACGATGCGGCGACCAAGGAGGTTAAGAACGAGCCTGAGGATGAAAGCTGGATCCAACCTAGACAAACTACTGTAAATACGGTCATTATGAATGAGCAATTAGCATCAGCTTTGAAACATGTGAACTGGTTTAACTTACTTGACGTCGAGGACACCGATCCATACGGAAGTATTCCTGAAAGCTGGAACTTTTTGTTGCCGAAGCTACCTGTGCTGCCGGTAATAAAGCCGGAGGACTTGTGGCAAGACTGTGAGATGGCACCGTCCGAGAAACTGGAGGGTTTTGTGCCTGCATATACGGATGAGGATGAGGCGCGTATGCTTCAAATCGCAAAAAGACGATCCATACACACGAACTCACTCACGAAAACACGAAAGGGTAAACCCTTGTACCAGCGAAGGCCAGTACAATGTATGGCCACAGTTGTAGAAGTTGAGGATACGCCGGAGCCACCGGAAGGCGAAGTCCAACAACTTCCCTCTACTAGTCTCTTGACCGAACCACAGTACTCGGCTCAGGAAAAAGGCAAGGGCGTAGACCGCGACCCTGAACAGACTGAGTTTCTGAGGAGATACGCCAGTTGTGAGCCGGAGGCCCATAAGACGAAAGAACATAGCAAACGCAGTCACGCACATTCCAGATCACGGCACCAAGCGGAGGGTGTAAAATTCCAGCGTGAAGAATCGATAGTTCCAGAGGGCGGATGGTTCCATAGTAAGCGCGCCAGTCACACACCCGTTGAACCATACGACGGGTCTAGTTCAGAGTCATCATCTTCATCGTCAACATCGTTGTCGTCATCTTCGAGCTTGTCGTCGACAGTGTCAGTAAGAAGACAAAGAGACAATGCGAAGTCACGTACCCGATGGCAGACAAATCAGAAGCAAATTCGTCGTGCAATGAGGGGCGTGAAGATCAACACCCCTGAACTGTGGAATGGAAAGGCAGACTTCGATCGCTTTGACAAATTCACGTACAAGTTTGATAACTGGATTGAACTCAGCGCTGTGACACTGAGTCACGCTTCAAACTAAGAACAACCTTAAAGACAACACAACCAACCACGAAGTGGCAATAGAAGTGTAAAGGTGTGGAAGCGCGGAAGTGTTAAAGTAATGCGAGGTGGTCTAAGAGTCCTAGTGTTACCTGTGCTAAAAGAGCGACAAGGTTTTTGTGATATAGTTTATGTGAAGGGAGCTAGACGGGCAACTACCACGCGTATCGCGGGTAAAAAAAAGGCAAGTCGGCGTGGTGAAAGCGAAAGAGTTATAGCGCAGCTCTAAGAGAACGTGCGGGAGATGTCGCGACTTGTAGGAGAACGGTGCGCGGAAGGACGCAGAAGATAAACGCAGGCGCAATATGAATCTCGAACACAAAACGCGGTTGCTGGTGAAGATGAAGTAGTCGCTGTAAAACGCGGGCACAGTGAAAGTGAACGCAGTAAGCTGGACGCAGTGAAGGTGAAACGCAACGCAGTAATGCAGTAAAATAACGCAGTTAAAAAGCAAACGCAGTATAACGAAGCCGAAAGGAAACGTCAGAGAAAGATAAGCAAATGGCGCGCGAGTCACAGCGGAAGGCTATGTGAGATCGCAGTCAATTGGACTCGACAGACTGCGCGCGGGGGCGGTAGTGTAGAACAACACCTCCCGAGCGGCGATGCGTATTACAGGCGAATGCGTGGCCAACGACGACGTTGGTAGAGTTGGTAAGATTGAACTGCACTAGTTCGCACTCGTGATCCTCGCCTGCAAAGTCTGGAGATAGCCAGCAATCTGGGTGCAGCGCACGCGGGCGATCACAGTCGAGCGGGACGAAAGGTCCTGAACGTAGGGGAATTGGGTGGTCGCTCTGAGTGTCGCAATAGGAGCAGTTATCAAGCGAGTCCGCGACAGAGGCGACGGACGACGCTGGCGAGGGTGATTTAGGAGTTGATCTCTCAGGGGAGACCGTAGACGCTGCTGAGGGCTCTGGCGGCGGCGTGGGCGCGGGGATGATGGGATAACGGCGTAGAACCTCGCGCGGGCGCGGGCTGTAAGGGCAGCGACTGTTGGGTAAGTGGGGAACAGTGGGACAGTAACGGCAGACTCGAGGCGGGTTGTCGTTGTTAGACGCAGCGGACATAAACGTGGAAGAGGTCGCAATGAGTCAACGCAGAAGAAGCTACAGCTATGGGCGCGACGAGACTCCCTCGACGCGAACGCAAAGCGTAAAGTGAACTCTGGAAACTGGGGTGGGGATTGATTGATTTTTACGCAGTACAAACAACACCTTTATATATATCCTAAAGACCCTCTCCTAAACCTTTCCTTCTATGTCCTAAACCCAAACACGAGAGCGAGGAAACGGGGTGGCAGAATACTTCCGTCTGCGGAGGCAAAATGCCCAGCGAGTCGACGCCCGCGGGACACAGCGTTGGTCAACGCGGAGTAGCGGCGCGCGCCCTTGCGCTGAAGAGGCGCCAACCGCCGCGAGTAGGTGATGAGGCGCCGTCCAGGAGTTGCACAGCGTGGCGCGATAGGAGTCTTCCTGAAACGGGGTTCGCGCGTCAAGTTTCTTCTACCGTTGGTCCGACCCGCGTCCGAAACTCTTGGTGGCTGTCCGGCCCATGCTCCGATGCAAAAGGGGCGTGTCTGTGGGTCAGAGTTCGGTGCGATTCCTCGGCCTCGGATGTTTCCGGCGCGTTGCTGCTCCTTGTCAAGTCCTCGGATCCTCAGCGAACTCCTCGTGACCTCGGGGAACTCCTCGTGCCCGTGACGCTGGGAAAGTGGAGGGACTTGCCGCTCAGAATGACGCGGGCTGCGCAAATGGCGGACTGCTGCCGGGTCTCCGCGCCTAGCCGATTTCCGGGCGTATCAGCGCGTCGCCCGAGAACCTGGCGATAAAGGTCATGATTAATTTCTTGACTGATAAAGCACGTTGCTTTTTCATGGCTCACGTTGCGAACCGACAGCAGGAGTGGACCATACCTCTTATATACGAGGCGTTATTCCACTACTGTTTTCCCGAGGACTATAAGTTGAAACTCAGAAACCGACTCATGAGATCAACTCAGGGAGCACGTACCGTGGGCAACTTTGCACGCAATATCGAACAACTGGCCAACCATTTCCCTGACGTCACAGATAGACAATTAGTACAGATCTTCTGGGAAGGTTTGAAGCTTGAACTACGCTTACACCTCATAGAGAGGGGTAAGAACCCCGAAAAGACCAGCCTTGAGAGCCTACTCAAACATGCGTCACTAAAGGAGAAATCCTTAGAAGCAGCCAGACTCGAGGCGAGGGAGTTTGATGGCAGAGTGCCAGGCCGAACTTGGGGGAGGTGTGAGAGTCGAACCACAGGGCCGATACCGTATAAGAAACCTAGTCAGCAGCACTCGCGGACGGCACAACAAAAGCCAAAAACGTACAGTGCCAAGATAGACACCGCAGCACACCGTACTGTACCTATAAGACCCAAAGAGCATCGATCCGAGATCACCAAAGCCGAGCGCGACAAGAGAAGGGCGGAAGGGCGGTGTTTCACCTGCAGTGAACAAGGGCATGAGTCACGTAATTGTCAGGAGAGGAAGAAGGCTCGAGCTCCTAAGGTGGCCGCGTTGTCCATGAGCTTCAAACGCCTAGAAAAACTGGCGAACAAAGCTTGTCAGGCAGGGGCACGAGTAGCTTCTATCCGAGTAGACCTGAAACAGGATAAACCATCAGTATCTCATGATTCGCATGAATGGAGGAGAGCCCACCGGACCGACACCCATCTATACATCAAGGCACTGTTTGACAGCTATTGCAAAGTGGGGGAGGATGAACGCCATTGTTTTGAGGTGAGCAATATCGACGAAGAGAGTTTTGAGGTCATCGACTAGGGCGAAGCGTCTAATGGGTCAGAATTGTACCGCATTACATACGGTGACCTCGCAGATCCCAACTTCAGTGTCGAAGAATACATGCAGAGAGTTGGGGAATCAGTGTCAACGACTCTAACGAGAGACAAAAACTCTTACCCTTTCTACTCGGACAAAAGCGATGGGACTCATCCAGCAATTGGTTGGCTGAAAGTCCGTTTCTTGTCGGCGTTATGGGCAAGGGGTAATTACAAGAACAATAGCAGCCCAGTGACTGTTGTACCTCATGCACTTGGATATCTCGTGAACCTGAAGAACAACCCGCAACCAATCCTCGTAAGACATGATGACATTTGACAACGGACCTTTAACCCAGACACATTCATTGATTGCCAGCGAGCGGAAGCTGCGCAATACCGAGACAGCAGGAGGGCGCAGACAAGGCGACAGCTAATGCTAGGTGCGATTAACACTAAGTCAAAGGGAAAAACGACTAACACACTGAATAAGTCTATCGAACGCAATGCGATGCGCACGAAGGACTTCAGCAGGAGGCTGCCAAAACCGTTAGTGATCACAGTGAAGATTAATGGTAAGCCCATCAAGGATTTACTTGACACGGGATCAATGGCTGATTTTCTGTCAACCACAATCGTTGATCAGCTACGTCTCAGAAGGGAAGCATTGGCAAAACCTTTACCGGTACAATTGGCGGTACACGGGTCAAGATCAAAAATAAATTTTGGTATGGCCGTAGATTTAGAGTACCAGGACATTCACTGTAAACAACGGTGTCATGGATGGCCTGACTAGCCCTCAATTTTCGCAATTTACCTCTTGTTTTTATCTATAAAACTCCGGGCTGCAGCTCAGTTGCAACCTTCTCTGCATAAACTCCTTTGCACGTCTATTAAGCGCCCGTATCACGTGGCTTAGACGCTCCTCACGGTCACATTACTTGCTACTACGTCACACTGGCATGTGACTTAGCATAAGTAAGACCACATGGCTACAAGCACATGGCTCAGCCCATAGCTAGGGTTTGACGTCATAGATACTGTCCACATGGGCTCCTTATTGTTCTTTCCTTATTGTTCTCTTTATAGAAGGATGTTCTCACAGGTGTGGGAATGGAATACAATAGTTGGTCTCCTTTTAGATAGATTCTCTCACGGGTAGAGTTCTTGGCAAAGTCTAGACAATAGCTATTGTTCTCCTTTAGGTAGTTCTTTTGTTCTTTGTTCACACGGCTTCTTGCAAAGCCTGCCCTCAACATGGTCTGTGCGCAGGTCCCTGAAGTCTATATATACTGCTGCATGTACGCTCCTAGCCCCCATCTCGACCTCTTGGTCTTTACTGGGCTAGGTAAGCAAATCCCCTCTGTACTACATAGCTGGTAGTCAGAATACTAACTTGGTCTTTACTGGGCTAGATAACTTGTATAAAGTCTGATAGCTGGTGAGAGCACTGTGCTACACGCCTGCCACCACCTCCTTGTCGATATCCACTTCGTGTCCCTGTCTGTCACATTGAGCCTTGTCTCCGTGTCAAACGGTTTGACGTAGTCAACTTGGACAATTACGATGCGATTTTAGGCACACCTTTTATCTTTCAACACAAGTTAGCCATTGATTTGAATCCTACTCGGATAGCGGTAGGGTCAGCTGAGCCTCTACCACTTGAGGGTGAAGAAATTGACGTTATCGAATCAGCTTCTGCAGAGATATTCGAACAAGAACTGGACACCTTGCGCAGACAGTTAGCAGAGGAGGCAGCCGACTTATACCAGGACGCGGCACGAGCCGAATTACCACCGTTGAGAGCCATCAATCATACAATACCGTTGATTGACAAAAACAAAGTCTATTCATGGAGACCGTCAAAGTGCCCCGAGGCACTAAAGCCTCTATGGAGAGAAAAAAACAAGCGTACCTCGACAGTGGACGATGGCGAGTGGCATCAGGGACTAATGCACTTCCTATGCTCCTGATACCAAAGCCGGCTCGTGAGGATGGACAGATTCGCCTGAGAACGGTGTTCGATCTACATCAGCAGAATGCAAATACACAGAAACTAGCGGCGCCGCTTCCGGATATCAATGGGATACTACGTAACGTTGTCAGACACAAATACCAAAGTTTGATAGACGGAAAGGACGCGTACGAGCAGATCCGTATAGTACCTGAACATGTGGGACGAACAATTTTTAACACGCCTGACGGTACAATGGAGAGTTTAGTACTACAACAAGGGGATTGTAACGGACCGGCGACGTACCAGACAGTAATGAATCACATATTTGCACCCTTCATTGGAGTATTCATGGACGTATACTTGGACGATATCGTGATATACTCCGATTCTATCAAGGACCACATGAGACATATCAGAATGGTTTTTGAGGTGTTGCGACGCGAGAAATTTTACCTTGGACCCGACAAGATGCACTTCTTTGCAGCAAAACTGAAAATCCTGGGGCATGTGATTGATGAGAAGGGCATCACCATGGATCCGCACAAGGTGGACTCAGTAGTGAACTGGAAGGTACCTACCAATAAGGGTCTCTTGAGTAGCTTCCTCCGAGCGGTGGGTTTCTTAGCCCCGGATTGCGAAGGGATCCGTATTCCAATGGGGGTACTGGCACCTATAACGGGGGCGACGCGTAACTGGGAATGGAGAGACACCCATCAGCGCGCATTCGAACAGGTGAAAGAGATAGTGCATAAATGGCGGGATCACCGCTGCATAGCTCTAGACTACTCACCTGAGGCCGAAACCATAAATCTGGTTACCGACGCGTCACTCACTGGCGCGAGTGGGTATGTCAGTCAAGGGAATGATATACATAAGGCAGGGGTGATAAGTTTCTGGTCGGGAAAGTTTGATTCGGCTCAGCAGAATTACCCTGTACACGAACAGGAATTACTTGCCATAATTGAATCCCTGAAGCGGTTCCGACCTTTGTTGCATGGAGCGCAATTTCGAATCTGTACCGATCACAAGGCACTTGAGCATATATATAACCAGAAACATTTGTCACCGCTGATACGCCCGGAAATCGGCTAGGCGCGGAGACCCGGCAGCAGCCCGCCATTTGCACGGCCCGCGTCATCCTGAGCGGCAAGTCCCTCCACTTTCCCAGCGTCACGGGCACGAGGAGTTCCCCGAGGTCACGAGGAGTTCGCCGAGGATCCGAGGACTTGACAAGGAGCAGCAACGCGCCGGAAACATCCGAGGCCGAGGAATCGCACCAAACTCTGACTCACAGACACGCCCCTTTTGCATCGGAGCATGGGCCGGACAGCCACCAAGAGTTTCGGACGCGGGTCGGACCAATGGTAGAAGAAACTTGACGCGCGAACCCCGTTTCAGGAAGACTCCTATCGCGCCACGCTGTGCAACTCCTGGACGGTGCCTCATCACCTGCTCGCGACGGTTGGCGCCTCTTCAGCGCAAGGGCGCGTGCCGCTACTCCGCGTCGACCAACGCTGTGTCCCGCCGGGCGTCGACTCGCTGGACATTTTGCCTCCGCAGACGGAAGTATTCTGCCACCCTGTTTCCTCGCTCTCGCGTTTGGGTTTAGGACATAGAAGGAAAGGTTTAGGAGAGGGTCTTTAGGGTATATAAAAAGGTGTTGTTTTTACTGCGTGAAAATCAATCAATCCCCACCCCAGTGTCCAGAGTTCACTTTACGCTTTGCGTTCGCGACAAGGGAGTCTCTTCGCGCCCATAGCCGTAGCTTCTTCTGCGTTGTCTCATTGCAACTTCTTTCCCGTTTATGTCCGCTGCGTCTACCAACAACAACCCGCCTCGAGTCTGCCGTTACTGTCCCACCGTTCCCCACCTACCCGACGGTCGCTGCCCTTACAGCCCGCGCCCGCGCGAGGTTCCACGCTGTTATCCCATCATCCCCACGCCCACGCCGCCGCCAGAACCCTCAGCAGCGCCTACGGTCTCCCCTGAGAGATCAACTCCTAAATCACCCTCGCCAGCATTGTCCGTCGCCTCCGTCGCGGACTCGCTTGATAACTGCTCCTATTGCGACACTCAGAGCACCCACCCAATTCCCCTACGTTCAGGACCTTTCGTCCCGCTCGACTGCGATTGCCCGCGCGCGCCGCACCCAGGTTGCTGGCTATCTCCAGACTTTGAAGGCGAGGATCACGAGTGCGAACTAGTGCAGTTCAATCTTACCAGCTCTACCAACGTCGTCGTTGGCCACGCATTTGCCTGTAATACGCATCGCCGCTCGGGAGGTGTTGTTCTACACTACCGCCCCCGCGCGCAGTCAGCAGAGTCCAATTGACGGCGATCTCACATAGTCTTCCGCTGCGACCTGCGCGCCATTAATTTATCTTTCTCTTACGTTTCCTTTCGGCTTCGTTATACTGCGTTTGCTTTTTAACTGCGTTATTTTACTGCGTTACTGTGTTGCATTTCACCTTCACTGCGTCGAGCTTACTGCGTTCACTTTCACTGCGCCCGCGTTTTACAGCGACTACTTCATCTTCACCAGCGACCGCGTTTTGTGTTCGAGATTCGTATTGCGCCTGCGTTTATCTTCTGCGTCCCTCCGCGCGCCGTTTTCCTACAGGTCGCGACATCTGCCGCGCGTTCTCTTGGAGCCGCTGATACGCCCGGAAATCGGCTAGGCGCGGAGAACCGGCAGCAGCCCGCCATTTGCGCGGCCCGCGTCATCCTGCGCGGCAAGTCCCTCCACTTTCCCAACGTCACGAGTACGAGGAGTTCGCCGAGGATCCGAGGACTTGACAAGGAGCAATGCGCCGGAAACATCCGAGGCCGAGGAATCGCACCGAACTCTGACACACAGACACGCCCCTTTTTGCATCGGAGCATGGGCCGGCCAGCCACCAGGTGTTTAGGACACGGGTCGGACCAACGGTAGAAGAAACTTGACGCGCGAACCCCGTTTCAGGAAGACTCCTATCACGCCACGCTGTGCAACTCCTGGACGGCGCCTCATCACCGGCTCGCGACGGTTGGCGCCTCTGCAGCGCAAGGGCGCGCGCCGCTACTCCGCGTCGACCAGCGCTGTGTCCCGCCAGGCGTCGACTCGCTGGACATTTTGCCTCCGCAGACGGAAGTATTCTGCCACCCTGTTTCCTCGCTCTCGCGTTTGGGTTTAGGCCATAGAAGGAAAGGTTTAGGAGAGGGTCTCCAGGGTATAAAAAGGTGTTGCTTGTACTGCGTAGGAAAATCAATCAATCCACACCCCAGTTCCCAGAGTATATTTTACACTTTGCGCTCGCGTCGAGGGAGTCTCTTCGCGTCCCTAGCTGTAGCCTCTCCTGCGTTGCCTCATTGCGATCTCTTCCACGTTTATGACCGCGGCGTCCAACAACGACAACCCGCCTCGAGCCTGCCGCTGCTGTCCCACTGTTCCCCATTCACCCACCGGCCGTTGCCCTTTCAGCCCGCGCCCGCGCGAGATTCAACGCCGTTATCCCACCATCCCCGCGCCCACGCCGCCGCCCGAGCCCTCAGCAGCGCCTACGGTCTCCCCCGAGAGACCTACTCCTAAATCACCCTCGCCAGCGTCGTCCGTCGCCTCTGTCGCGGACTCGCTCGATAACTGCTCCTATTGCGACACTCAGAGCGACCATCCAATTCCCCTACGTACAGGACCTTTCGTCCCACTTGACTGCGATCGCCCGCGCGCGCCGCACCCAGATTGCTGGCTATCTCCAGACTTTGAAGGCGAGGGTCACGAGTGCGAACTAGTACAGTTCAATCTTACCAGCTCTACCAACGTCGTCGTTGGCCACGCGTTTGCTTGTAATACGCATCGCCGCTCGGGAGGTGTTGTTCTACACTACCGCCCCCGCGCGCAGTCTGTCGAGTTCACTTGACGGCGATCTCACATAGCCTTCCGCTACGACTCGCGCGCCATTAGCTTATCTTTCTCTCACGTTTCCTTTCGGCTTCGTTATACTGCGTTTGCTTTTTAACTGCGTTATCTTACTGCGTTACTGCGTTGCGTTTCATCTTCACTGCGTCGAGCTTACTGCGTTCACTTTCACTGCGCCCGCGTTTTACAGCGACCACTTCATCTTCACCAGCGACCGCGTTTTGTGTTCGAGATTCATATTGCGTCTGCGTTGATCTTCTGAGTCCCTCCGCGCGCCGTTTTCCCACAAGCCGCGACCTTTCACGCGCGCTCTCTTGGAGCCGCGCTATAACTCTTTCGCTTTCACCGCGCCGACTTGCCCCTTTTACCCGCGATACACGTGGTAGTTGCCCGTCTAGTTCCCTTCATATAAACAATATCACAAAAACCTTGTCGCTCTTTTAGCACAGGTAAAACTAGGACTCTTAGACCACCTCGCATTACTTTAACACTTCCGCGCTTCCACACCTTTACACTTCTATTGCCACTTCGTGGGTGGTAGTGTTGTCTTTAAGGTTGTTCTTAGTTTGAAGCGTGACTCAGTGTCACACCGCGCTATAACTCTTTTGCTTTCACCGCGCCGACTTGCCTTTTACCCGTGATACGCGTGGTAGTTGCCCACCTAGCTCCCTGCGCATACACTTTATCATAAACCTTGTCGCTCTTTTAGCACAGGTAAAACTAGGACTCTAAGACCACCTCGCACACTTTAACACTTCCGCGCTTCCACACCTTTACACTTCTATTGCCACTTCGTGGGTGGTAGTGTTGTCTTTAAGGTTGTTCTTAGTTTGAAGCGTGACTCAGTGTCTCATTTTGGAGCCCACCGCGAGGGGTCTCTATAGATTTCGCTAGTTTCACTCGTGCTTCGCGGAAGAGAAGGCAAGACGAGTTCCAGAGGATCCAGAATTCCGAGGAGACAAAGGGGCGGAAGTTTATCAAGCCCGGTATTAACAGAAGCACAGGACAACCCGGAAGCAATTATCCGGCGAGGACGAGCGGCAGCCCGCAAAATCGAAGGCGACAAGCTACTCCTGTGCCAAGTTCTAGGTTGCCGACTCCCAAATTCTCTACACCAAACGTTACTCTCCCTAGCCCCGAATCTCCTACGGAAGCGCCTCTTCCTTCAGCACACCCTTTATCCCCAACATCGACTACTCGAGCCCGCTCGCAATCTCCTACAACCGCGATAATAGGGCGGATTCGAACTAAAATACAACAATTTCCACCAAACGCCAGACTAGTAGTCACGATGGCCGCAGCACAAACTATGCCCTTGATCGGCGACAAGCACGCGCCTAAGTTCGATCAATCGGAGCCCCGGACGTTGGCGCGTTACTTCGACACACTCGAAACGTTATTCACGCGCGCGAATGTGCAGGACGCGCAGGCGAAGAAGAAGTACGCCGCGAACTACGTAGACATCACGGTACAGGACCAGTGGGAGGAGCTCGAAAGCTACGCGGCGACGGAAACCTACGAAGACTGGAAAGCGGAGGTCTCAAGTGTTACCCAGGCGCAGACGCGACGGCGCTCTATACAAGACAGGGCCTTATAGAATACGTAGCCAGTTGGAAGCAGAAAGGGTTCCGTACCTTAGGCGACTGGGCCGAATTCTACCGCAACTACAGTACGCAGTCGACCTGGCTGGTTAAGAACTCGAAGATCTCAGAGATCGACAAGAACCGCTGGTGTCAGGAGGCGATCGGTCCGCAAATAAAGCACATCGCGACGCGGCTGCAAGTCAAGTTCCCCGACATCCATCCAGCGGACGGCTACAAGGTCAAGGACATCAACGACGCGATGCAGTTCTTTCTTCACGGGACCTCCGTAGCACCCAGCTCGACGTATAGCGCACCTCCGGCGACGGCGGCGAAGCCAGCAGCGCCCACCAGCGAACAACTCTATATGTGCCTCGTGAATTACCGGCGAACGAGTGGCAGACCAGGTTGAAGCAGGAGGACATCAACGAGCTGCAGGAGAAGGTCAAGTACCTGATGAGCCAAGCTGACTTGTCCCTAGCAGCGCAGAACCGCGCCGCGCAGGCGGGGAATGCACCGGCTCCAGAGCCTTCGTCGACTAGCGGTTCGAACCTCTGTCATTACTGTGGTCTGCCGGGCCATACGGTGAACAACTGCGACACGGTGAAGACCGATATCACCGGCGGCATGATTCAGCGCAACCGGGAAAACAAGATAGTCCTTCCGGGAGGCAGCTTTATCCCAAGGAGCCTGCCTGGTTCCTGTATGCGCCATCGCGTTAACGAGTGGCATCGACGAAATCCGGGTCAGAGGACGACTCCGAACGACATCGCCTATAACGCGGTACTGGACGAGGTGTTTGGCGACCCGACGCAGCAGCCCCAGCAGGCAATGCTGTTTGACATAGTCGAGGACGACGCGGCCCGCGCGGATGAGGCGACGTCGGCGTATGCTTAGGAGGCGAGGAAGACGATCGTATCCTGGCTCTAGAAAACGAAATCCGCGCGCTGCGCAGCGCCAAGCAGAAGTTCGACGGCGTATACGTTCCGCCGCGACCAGGACGGGGCAGACCAGGAATCCTGCCAGCGCCGGCGCGAGTGGCTAGGACCGCGACTAAGCCTGCGGAGGCGCCGACCGAAAAGGAAGTCAATCCGACGTCGGCTCCGGCAGTCCCGCAACCAACAAAAGAACCCGAACACCCGCACGCCGCGGCGAAGGACGCGACGTACTTGCCACCGTTTCAACGGAACGTAGCGGCCCCGGCGAAGCCAACGGCCAGGCGAAAGAACCAGCGTATCGTACCACCACCATAATCGAAAATCCCCTGATAGTCGAAAGTGTTCTAAACCGTACGCTGAAGGAACAGCAGGTCTCGCTGTCGCCTGAAGAACTTTTCGCGCTGTCGCCAGACATGCGTAGTCGGATGCGCAACCTCATCACGCCGAAGCGCGCGCCGGTCCAGGGTCCGCCGAACGTGGCTAACTTCTTCGAGGCGGAAGCGAGGTGGTGCTACCGCAAGCAGAGGTCTCTTACGTCGATGGGGCCGAATCGAAACGCATCCTACGACTTGGCGATCCATATGAGGCGTACCTGCGGGCTCTCCCACCAGGTGAAACCGCGGAACCATTCTTGGCGGCTCGCGAGACGCACGCGCTCAGGACAGTCCGCGTGGTCGTAGCAGGGACCGAGGAGATCGACGCCATATTGGATCCAGGTTGCCAGATTGTTGCCGCGTCGGAAGCGGTATGTCACGCTTTGGGTTTTACTTATGACCCTACAGTGCGCATCAAGATGCAGAGCGCGAACGGCGAAGTTGACAAGTCGCTCGGCCTGGCGCGCAACGTACCCTTTACTATAGGCGACATGACGTTCTACCTACAGGTCCACGTAATCCGCCAGACTGCGTATGACATACTTCTCGGACGGCCCTTCGATGTCATCGCGTCCACGGTCGTGCGCAACTTCGACAATGAGGACCAAACGATTACGCTGCATTGTCCAAACACGAAAAAGGTTATCACGGTGCCGACGCGACCGCGCGGTCCCGCTCGTTTTCGCCTACCCGAAAAGGATTTTTGAGAATCGAGGATTCGAGCAACACTCGAGGAGATCTCCATAATACCCCTTCCATGACTCCCGAATCTCGTTTCCTCGCCTCTGTGTACACTATGTTTAACTTATACTCTACTTTCGACTCTTCACTCTCGACCGCGCCTACCGACATAACAGAAAACGCAAAATTACAGAATATGCTAGCTCAACTTCCCTTTCTCGATCTTATTTCATCTCTCTCGCCGACCGCCTGGCATACTCTGGGGGTCGAATCTAATGCTATGCGCGACGCGTTCGTAGGCGCAAAGAAAAAGTACAAACCCGTACACCTAAAAGTGAAACCCGTTAAGGCCACGCTGCCTCGCGAGTTTCGCATCGTGCGCGCCATCCAAGGTGACCCGCTCGCGACTATGCCGGTCATCGACTATGCGAACATCCCCGACTTCGCGCCTCGAGGACGCTATACCGAGGAACGAATGCGCGAGGTTGACAAGCTCCATGGCGGGGACTTCCTTTGGCCAGAAGAGCGTCGCCTCTTACACTACTTCTACATGCTACACAACGACGCTTTCGCGTGGTCCGACGACGAGCGAGGCAAGTTTCGCGAGGACTTCTTTCCGCCGGTCGAATTCCCGGTTATCGATCACATCCCGTGGGTCGAAAGGAACATGCCAATACCGCCTGGGATATACGACGAATGCTGTAGATCATACGCGAGAAGATGAAGGCCGGGGTCTACGAACCTTCAACGCCACTTATCGCTCGCGCTGGTTCCCGGTCGCGAAGAAGTCCGGCGCGCTTCGCATTGTACACTCTTTGGAACCGCTAAACCGCGTCACCATTCAGCACTCGGGAGTCACGCCCATGCCAGACCATCTCGCCGAAAGCTTTGGCGGCCGCGCCTGCGGAGGAATCTTGGACCTGTTCGTGGGTTACGATAATCGACCGCTCGCAGAATCCTCGCGCGACATGACCACCTTCCAAACGCCTTTCGGCGCGATGCGACTGACTACGTTACCTATGGGCTGGACGAACTCGGTGCCGATTTTTCACGAAGACGTTACGCATATCCTACAGCCCGAGATTCCCGACGTCACCATTCCGTATATCGACGACGTACCCATCAAGGGACCAGCAGACGAGCGTACGGATCGCGAAGGCAGGCCGACGGTTCTTATTCAAAACCCGGGCATTCGCGTCTTCGTGCACGAACACTTCGAGAATTGTAACCGCGTGGTACAGCGCATGAAATACTGCGGCGGTACGTTTTCTGCATTAAAATCGCTCATTATAGCTCCAGAGACGAACGTCGTGGGGCATCGCTGCACTCGTCACGGGAGGGAGCCCAGTGAGGATCGCGTCGCGGCCATTCGCAACTGGGGCCCTTGTCGATCGCTTACCGAGGTTCGCGCGTTCCTAGGCACGGTCGGCGTGCTTCGGATTTTCATCAAGAACTTCGCACATCGCGCCCATCATTTGGTGAAGCTAACGCGTAAGGACGTAGAATTCGAATGGGGACCTGACCAGGAGAAAGCGCAAGACGACTTAAAACAGGCGGTAATCCACTCGCCGGCACTTCGCGCTACAACTATTCCTCCGCGTCCCCGGTCATTTT
>JABYQR010000431.1:0-35115 GCA_022592445.1 Cytidiella melzeri | reverse complement strand
CAACGACATCACCGTGAAGAACCGCTACCCTCTACCGCTTGCCACCGACATTATCAACAAGCTCAAGGGTGCAAAGATCTTCACCAAATTCGATGTTCGTTGGGGATATCACAATGTCCGCATCAAAGAAGGAGATGAGTACAAAGCGGCTTTCGTTACCAACCGAGGACTCTTCGAACCTAAAGTCATGTTCTTCGGTCTCACGAACTCACCCGCTACCTTCCAAGCTCTGATGGACAACATCTTCGCCGACCTCGTCGCCGAAGGCAAGGTGGCTGTCTATCTAGATGACATCTTGATCTGGAGCAACAACCTGACAGAGCATCGCAAGGTTGTACATGAAGTCCTCGAGCGACTTCAACAGCACGATCTCTACCTCCGGCCGGAAAAGTGCGAGTTTGAGAAATCTGAGATCGAGTACCTCGGGTTGATCATTCGCGCCGGCGAAGTAGCTATGGACCCTGTCAAAGTCCAAGCAGTTTCTACGTGGCCCACACCCAAGAACCTCAAAGAAGTCAGAGGATTCATCGGGTTTGCCAACTTCTATCGCCGCTTCTTTCAAGACTTCTCAAAGCACGCACGGCCTCTACACGACCTTACTAAGAAGGACGTACCGTTCGTCTGGGGTCCAGCACAAGAGACTGCCTTCACGCTGCTAAAGAAGGCCTTTACCACTAAGCCTATCTTGGCAGTCTGGGACCCTGAACTCCCTACACGTCTAGAAGTCGATGCCTCGGGCTATGCGACCGGTGGAATCATCTCCCAGAAATCGAAGGAAGATGGATTCTACCACCCTATCGCCTACCGGTCCGCCTCTATGACTGAAGCAGAGCGTAACTACGAAATCTTTGATCGGGAGATGTTAGCCATCACCGAGGCTCTCAAAGATTGGCGCCACTACCTTGAGGGGCTCAAGGAACCGTTTGAGATCTGGACAGATCACGCAAACCTGCAGTACTGGAAGACTGCGCAACACCTCACTCGACGTCAAGCACGTTGGTCATTACTCTTGGCTGACTTCGACTTTGTGTTGGTACACAAGCCCGGTAGTACCATGATACATGCTGATCCTCTCTCTCGTCTTCACTCTCACGCTGTCACGGACGAAGAAGACAACAAGGATCAGGTGGTACTGAAACCGGAACACTTCCGGATCCTCGCTACCAGTGCGCTCGCCACTGCTTCTCCACTCGAATCAAAGATCCGAGAATGCACGGAGCAAGAAGCAGAAGTCGCACAAGCTCTCGTTACCCTTCGCAAAAAGGGTCCTCGCAAACTTGTCGGCGGTTTACTCGAATGGGAAGAGAGTGACGGGCTCATCTATTACAAGGGAAAACTCTACATCCCTAACAACAAAGAGCTCCGTCACGAAATTGTCAAATCTTGCCATGACACACCCGCAGCTGGTCATCCGGGCAAACACGGCACCATAGAGCTAGTCTCACGACACTATTGGTGGCCGAAGATGAATGCCTTCGTAGAGACTTACGTACTAGGCTGTGATCGCTGTCAGCGTTACAAGTCAGCTCCACATCTAAAGCAGTACTACAGCCTCAGGAAACTCCGGCCGGACCTTGGGAACACGTCGGAGTAGATCTCATCACTCAGCTACCACCTTCTAAGGGATTTGATTCGATCGCGGTCTACGTCGACCATTACTCCGATCAAACGCACATCATCCCACCACCACTAAAGTTAACGCTGAGGGGATTGCCGATCTACATTACAAAGAAGTATTCCGACTTCACGGCATTCCCAAGAAGGTGTTCTCTGACCGAGGACCCCAGTTTGCAGCACGCTTCATGCGTGCGCTCTATCACCGCTTAGGCATAGAAACTGGTTTTACGACCGCCTATCATCCGCAAGGAAATGGCAAAGTCGAACGCAAAAACCAGGATATTGAACAGTATCTGCGTCTATTCTGTCAGCAACGACAAGACGACTGGGTCGATCATCTACCGGCGGCTGAGTTTGCACTCAACTCGCGAGTACACGCGGGTAACTCCCAAACACCGTTTGAGGTCATCTATGGATATCGCCCTGACTTCACCATACCAGTCGGCAAGCGAAGCAATATCCCATCACTCGATGAGCGCCTTGACAATATGGCTCGAGTACGCAAAGAGACCGAAGCAGCTCTTCGTCTAAGCAAAGAAAAGATGAAGCAACTCTATGAGTCTGAGAAGCGCTCTCCACGCGTCTTCCAAGTAGGAGACATGGTCTGGCTAAACGCTAAGAACGTCCAGATTCATCAGGCTACCCCTAAACTCGGTCCTCGACAGCTCGGCCCGTACAAGGTCATCGAACGCATTGGCGATCTCGATTACAAACTCGATTTACCCAGCTATCTCCAAATCCACCCCGTCTTCCATATCAACCGTCTAAGTCCCTGGCACGACAACGGCAAAGACGTACCTCCACCTCCTGATCCTATCATCATAGAAGGAGAAGAACAGTACGTCGTCGAAAAAGTGCTAGACAGCAGGCTACACGGACGTTGGAAGAAATTGCAATTCCTTGTCAAATGGGAAGGGTATTCAGATGGACACAATAGCTGGGAACCAGTAGAAAACCTCGAGAATAGTCAAGAAGCGATTGACGACTTCTACAAAGCAAACCCCGGAGCGCCCCGGGTCATCAAAGCTTCACTCTTCGCGGATCTCCGCTCGCACTTTCGGGAATTCAATACCCAGACCGACCCCGCTTTCCTTCGCACGATCTATCCATCTACATACGATCTTAGCTGGGATGAAGGCAAACACATTGGTCTGGATATCTCAAGAACATCACACTGACGGGTAACGTCGAGTCAACGACACCAGAAGGGGAGAAACTTCCTAGCATCCTTCTGACTAGACAATCGGGGCAATTCTGCTGAATCCCTGTAGACGGGTAGAAGACCTCTATCACCACAGCACAGTGATGCTTCGCGAGGACGCTCGATTTTAGGAGGGGGGTAATGTCATGGATGGCCTGACTAGCCCTTAATTTTCGCAATTTACCTCTTGTTTTTATCTGTAAAACTCCGGGCTACAACCTAGTTTCAATTCTCTTCGCATAAACTCCTTTGCACGTCTATTAAGCGCCCGTATCACGTGGCTTAGACGCTCCACACGGTCACATTACTTGCTACTACGTCACACTGGCATGTGACTTAGCTTAAGTAAGACCACATGGCTACAAGCACATGGCTCAGCCCATAGCTAGGGTTTGACGTCATAGATACCGTCCACATGGGCTCCTTATTGTTCTTTCCCTATTGTTCTCTTTATGAAAGGATGTTCTCACAGGTGTGGGAATGGAATACAATAGTTGGTCTCCTTTTAGATAGATTCTCTCACGGGTAGAGTTCTTGGCAAGGTCTAGACAATAGCTATTGTTCTCCTTTAGGTAGTTCTTTTGTTCTTCGTTCACACGGCTTCTTGCAAAGCCTGCCCTCAACATGGTCTGTGCGCAGGTCCCTGAAGTCTATATATACTGCTACATGTACGCTCCTAGCCCCCATCTCGACCTCTTGGTCTTTACTGGGCTAGGTAAGCAACCCCCTCTTGTACTACATAGCTGGTAGTCACAATACTAACTTGGTCTTTACTGGGCTAGCAACTTGCATAAAGTTTGATAGCTGGTGAGAGCATTGTGCTTCAAGCCTGCCACCACCTCTTCGTCGTCTTCCACACCGTGTCCCTTTTAGTTGCGTCGAGCTTCGTCTCCGTGACAGGGGTCCTTGTCTGAGATGTATATAAACCTACCCTGTAGCTCCCTAAAGACCTCAGATTCTACCTCCTGGTCTTTAGATGACATCTACCTTGTACTAGGTCCATCATTGTACTAATATAATCTGGTCATTAGCTCATTGCTGGCTGATCCCTCGTCGTTGTGTCTTCACTCCTCCTCATCATCCTTTCCCTTGTCGTCATTGTCCACGCAAGTTTGCTCGTTGTTCCTGCACCCCCGTCATCACTTCCTCACTCTTCATAGAGTTTGGTTGTGCTCTTGACACTAGACTTGTTCTAGCTTGTTCTAAGACAAGGCTAGACTTTTCCAGAAGGTTCTAAGAACTATGACATCATCTACTAGAATGTTCTACACTATGACATCATAGTTCCAGCATGTTCCACAAGGTTCCAGAGAGTTCTATCATGTGATACACATATAAGGAAAGGAGCACATCAGCGCATCAGAGACAGAGGGCACATCAGCGCATCAATTGATAGACACTGAAAATAAGTGCCAGATAAGCACCTGATAAGTGCTGGATAAGCGCTGGATAAGCGCCTGATAAGCGCCTGAATATTCCCAATAATACCGTTGCCTGGTAAGGCAAGTCTTGTAGAAACATTGAAAATCTGTGACAAGAACAAGTCTAGCCTTGGGACTGGGTCATAGGGTCAGGTCATAGGGACAATTGCTATTGGTTGATTATTGAAGTGGCACTACTAGGGCATAGAGCATGCTTAGTAAGGTAGATTACTTCACTTACTCATGTAGGTATTAGGGGTGTTAGAGTAGTACCTGGGGTCCTCCCCTTCATGTATATATAGAGGCACTCCAGAGGGCATATCCCCTCAGTCTTATCCACTCTGTTGATTAAGCACTACTTTGTACTCCCCAGTACTCACTCTCACCAACACTCTATTCTCTATCTCTCTATCTCCCCCTCAAGTTAAATACTTATCTGGTAAGTGTAACCTTAACTGTCACAGCCTCAGGTTGACTCCAGGTGTTCTTTTAAAAAAAAGTTTGCATGTGTTCGGCAGTTTGGGGAGTATTCAGTTTATTTTATTGTTTTTATTATAATTATTATCAGTCAAGGTTTTATTGATCTTCATTGAATTGTTTACTAGTTATGTTTGCGTTGTGGTCGTTCTCGCGGTAGCCGTCAGTGGGACAGTGTGATCTGTGTTGCAACCCGTTCCTCTCCCTCATTTTGGGGCTATGTACATATGTTTTGTCCAGTTTCTTCTGTGGTTTGTCCTTGGTTATCCGGTTTGGCTTTTCCTGGGTTGCTTTTCAGCTGGTTCATTTTTGGGGCGTTGTTTGTCTAGTTGTTGTCCCTTTGCCGTCCTTTTGTTACTTCTTCCCCAGGGGTGTGAGGGGTTGCAACTCACTTTGTGTAGGGGGTATGGTTTCCGTATTCCACTGTCTCCCTTGTGTGGCATGTGTTCATTTTGGGCTGGGGGGAGTGCCTCTCCCATTTTTGAGCTGGTGTGTGTGCGGCCTCCCGACTGGTGTCTGGGAGTGGAGGATACCCGAGAGTAGATTTTCTACTCTCTGCAACTCTCGTTGCCCATCCTCAGAAGGGTTTCTTCTGTTTTTTGGGAGTCCCTAGGGGCTCCCGTGGCTAGCGCCAGGATGTGGTGGTGGTTCCTCTAAGTAACTGTCTTTGCTCACCACAACAGCACCAGCACTACGATAACATGGCGTGTGATGCTGGTAGCTTTGGCTTTGTGACTTAGTAAGACAAAAATCCTGAGGTACGAAGGTTTGAACGCCGTCTCCAATTACATATCATGTGACCTTTATGTTGCAGAAGTCTCTTGCATGGTCGGATGTATGATAGCAACATCCCGTCCTCAGTACACATGAGTGCAGGACCATACTATCCTCTGAATAAGACACATAGACCAGTTTCGTGCGAATATAGTGTGCTTGTCAATGAGAATAGTCAGTAAAGTAGATCTGAGATATCCAATTGTGTTTCTCGATGAACAACAATTACTTACTTTACTTACTTCTACTATGACGAGGTTCAAACTCCGAAAACCAGTTTCGAGCGTAATCACGCGTGGCCCGCCCAGAGCTCGGCTTTTCATCAGCCATTCGCCGTTCAACTTGCTTCGCTTTCGTCAGTCGCCCTCGATGGACATCGACGAAAGACAGTCAACCTCGCGGCCACCAAGTCCCTCACACCAAACACAGTACGCGCTGCAACCCACAAACGCGTTGGCGGGACCATCAACCATCCCCGAACAGCCACCAATCCCACCCATCTACCTTCCGCCACTACCAGGTCTCTGTTTCTCTTTCGTCTACGTGAGGTATGATGCTGACACTGTTGCTCGGCCCTTTCTGCTATCGCTCGCTGGTGTAGAACGACCAAAGCCTCGTCCGTATTTCGACAGTACCCAAGACCTTTTGTCACGTTTTGAACTCCTCGCTGCGTATGACAAATATGTCCGGCCTCACAGCCTTCCGGTGGGTGCGACGGGTGGGAATCAGGAGTCTATGCTGAGCGCAGCAGACAAAGGCAAAGGAAAGGAGCTGGAGATGCCTCCGCGGGACGTGCCTTCACCAACTCCGCAGACACCTGGTGCTGGGGCTGATGGAGACGATGAGGAGACTCAGGGAAAGGGAGAGAAGAAGTGGAAGACGAACTACAAGCATTTGATCAAATGTGTACCTGGTGCGTTTCCTTCGTCGCGGCTGTGTACGTTCTCGGCCAATTAGGGTCTATGCCTCCAGGAAAACACTCGATGAAAAAAGACGACTATCTAATGACAACGATGCAAGTGCCACCAAAACAGCGAATAGCTATCATCCCGTTTGACTTACGAACCCAACGAGACGCTTTCTCTGTGAGCTTGGAGGGGCTGAAAGGCGTACGTTACATCTCTTCTGCTGTCTTTTCAGCAGACTTTTCAGGCTGCTGTCTCGCCGTGAACACACGTTAATTCTCGCTCTTGCAGTGGAATATCAATGTGCTTGTGGCTGAATCACCCCAGGCGCGTGAAGATAGGAAGCGTAGGGTGCGTGCTCCGCACTATACTTGGAATCGTTCCGCTCATCCGATTCGTCTCGTACTTTACAGAAAGAGCTTAAGAAGCTGGCGAAGCAAGGGGCTTTGGCTACTGGGACCTCTCCTGCAGTGCCTCCTGTCACACCGGCTCTAACAGCAGTATCAACGCCTGGGGCTGCCCCCGCTGCTCGACCGACACAGACACTTTCAGGGATACCGCGGTCGGGGAACCAGCTATCGTCCAAAGCTACCGCAGCAGCCCTGTCTCAGCCTCCACAGCAGAGTACCAGTCAGCCGACAGGCATCACACCTACAGGTGTAGGCACCCCCCACCCTATGCCCACATCAGCTTCGGCCATTCTTGGGTCTGGGCGACATACGCCGATGCCAACGCCTGCGCCGACACCAGCCGGGCAGGCATTCGGAACAGGAGATATGAAGAGGGGCATCAAGCGAGAACGAGAGGATTCTGTTTCTCTAGTGAACGGGTCAGCTGCGATTGCGCCTACTGCGGCAGCGCCTGGCGTTACAGTGTCTACTAATGGGCCTGTCAAGGTTCCGGCATCGGTGATGAACGCGAAGGCAGGCAGTGGGGGAGTTCGGTCTCGGCCGGTCAAGAGGCAGCGTGTGGTGCGTAGTCCAGTGTCGAGAATTCGCGTTGCATTGCGTCTCACCCAGCACAGGATATGCAAGGGCAGGCGAGAGAGGTGCCTCTGCAGCAACCGACCCCACACGCGTGATGACAGCCATGACTTTTGCTTCGACGCAACCATGAAGGACGGAGTGCAGTCACGAATACACATACATTATACTACATCGACTAGGAGACAGACCGCGCTGTTTCTTGTATTTACCCTAATGTCCACTATAGCGGGGAGAATGCGATTAGCGCTCACTGACGCGTGTTGGCCGGGAGTGCTGAACGCGTTGTCCGAGACTGAGTCACTCCTTGAGCTCTCCCTCGTACTACTAGAATCCATCCAACCTCCTTGTCCGCTGACCGCCATCTCTCGCTCAACGTCCCAGACGACGTGCACAGGATCACACCTCTAGAGGACTGTGCTCCAAGGCGGCTCGCCTAGTCATAACTCTCCTTTGCTTCCGGCATAAGCAGACACTGGACGTAGTCATTAGTCCTTAATCAAAGACCATCACTTCCACTCGCGAATATATAACAGTAACTTGCTGCTCGTCAGCCTCCGCGACGGCTCGTGCACACACCGCTACCACCACCTCCACCACAACCATGATCCCGGCGTACCGAGACTCAGAGGCATCCTACCGACCTACAGATCCTATAATGACATCCAATATAGACGGTCTCTACACTCCTTCAGCCTCTAGAATCAGGCCGCATTTGTCAGAGAGCCTTCAACACGGTTCTCGTTCCCTCTCTCCCACTCAAGCGTTGGAAACTGCGCCTCTGCTGGGCAGGTTGGGCACAAAGAAACCCTTCTACCGTCCGAGACCACTCTGGTGAGTTGTGCAGTCAAGGGCTCTCGCACTCGTCGTGTGCCGCTACCGCCGAGCACAGCGCTAGCAGGCGCCCTGCGGCCGTGTCTGTACATGCGTTACCAGTGTTCTAGTGACCACTAGTGAGCATACAGCAGTGCACCCTCGACCTGGGCAAATGGTACCTGGTCGTCGTCGCGTCTTGTTTGATGTGCTCTCGTAATCTCCTCCGTCGCGACGGGAAATCTCATGATTTGGTCTTCACAGGCTCGTACCGTTTGGCATCGTCGCGTCTATCGTCGTACGTCCTTACCCTCAGACGGCTTTGCAAATACGACTTACTCTAACGTAAAAATAGCGTGGAATGACTCTTGCGCCCCGCGTGCAAGTCTTCACACAGCTGTCGTGCAATGAGCTCTACGGGCATGATGTCTACGACCACACCTCTCATTCAGGCATCAATACAACGACCCTCTACACATCACCGCACTCCAGCCACACTCTCTTATACTCAACCCTGGATCCGTTTGGTCCTCACTATGGCAGACAGTCTCTTGATCCCGTATTCTCGTCCTCCGACAACATTTTTCCATCTGATTTCTCCTCGATAGTTCCGCGCGAGGAGGACGGGGTTGATCCTCGTCTGGTGGTTACGAACAGATGTTTGTCGGATCCGAGGGTACAATCGGGCGCAGCCAGGTTACAGACCACCGTGACCACTACCATGGGCGCGCTCTCCGCATTAACCACTGGATGTTGGGGTCAGTTCGGTGAACAATACGGCCGCACGCGTGTGCTTGCAGCTGCCACACTCGGCCTCTTTCTCACGTAAGTCACTCAGTCTTGTTGGGTTTTCGCCTCTCCTTCTCTCACACCTGATTAGGGATCTCACCTTCATCCTGGTGTCAACGCCGCACAGCGTGTTTGCTACGCATGGACGAATACTTCTCATCGTATCTCCAATCATAGAAGGTCTCCTGGGCGGCTGGTCAACGTTGCATGGTGCAACCTTTGCCTACATCTCAGACTGCACTTCTGATGGATCTCGCGCGAAGGTGTTCAGTCGATTCACGGGGGTTTTTTACTTGGGCTTCTCTCTAGGCCCAGCCCTCGGTGCCTATCTCATCCGGCATCCGCTATTCTCGTTCCCTTCCACCTCTTCCGGCCAGCTCAACGGCCAACCATCAGTCACATCGGTGTTTTATGTTGCGGCGATGGCCTCTTTTGTGAATCTCCTATTGGTGCTCTTTATCTTTCCCGAGTCGCTCGAGAAGAAGAAGGCAAAAGAAGGACTGCAACGCGCCGTTGTTCCTCGCGTCACTAACGGAGGCGGCGATCCTGTTGTACTCAAGAAACAAAGTTTTATTGCACGCTTCTTTAGCCTTGCTCTACTTGCACCGAAGAAGGTTGCGAAGGCAGACGGCGGTTATAGTACAGATTGGAGCTTGACAGTTCTGGCAACGACCTTCTTCCTATACCTTCTTGCAATGGTACGTTAAACATGATGCATGTGACATGTACAGAACGAGATTGACAGAATTCATTCGTCGTTCAGGGAGTTTTCCAGATCAAGTATCTCTATGCGGAGCATGTGTACCAATGGTCCTCCGAACAGGCGAGTTTTCTTGATCTTTCTTTTGACGCGAAGAGCAGTTGCTAATCATCGGACTCTTTCAGTTGAGTTACTATATTAGCTTTGTTGGCGGAGTCCGCGCTTTGCAGCTGTTGGTCATCATGCCCTGTAAGTAACTTACCTTTAAGCCGTGGTCGTCAGCGCTTGACACTCATGTCTTGGCACGTAGACATAATCACGACATTCAAACCCAAGGTCAACCTAAAGCAGCCACAATCAGCGTCTTCGTCTGCCGCCGTTCATCACGATGGGTTGTCAAAGCAACCACTTGTTCCCCATGCGAAGAATACTAAACCAACTCTTGCGCAACTCATGAACGAGATGAAGTTTGACGTGCTACTGTTGCGTTGCTCATTGTTTCTCGATGTCCTCTCCCACACACTGGTGTCCTTGTGCCCTCCTGATGCAGGTCAGGCCTTATTTGTTGGATTCACCGCCTTGAGTAGTTTGGGCTCTGGTTTCCATCCTGGTGTCAACAGCGTCGCACTATGCATCCTACAAATGCGCGCACGAACTTCGGGGCAAAATAGCAGCGGTGGAGACGACGGTGGTGTTGGGAGGCTGTTCGGTGCACTAGCAGCTCTTCAAGCTGTGGGCCAGATGATCTTGGGCGTACGTACTCTCATCGCCTGAGATGCAGCAGCAACTGAGCTGGAACCCCACAGCCGTTGATTTTCGGTATGATATATAGTTCTACGGTGGCCACCTTTCCTAAAGCAATCTTCGTCACTGCTGCGGGTACGCTGCTCGTGGCGCTCGTGTTGATCTTCTTCCTACGTCCGGACGCGTCGTTGCGCGTGAAGCGTCGAGTACGCCGGGACGATGACTCTGAGAGAGGCCGCTCACGTATCAGCAAGGACTTGGGTAGAAAGTCATCGCCGCCCATCAATGAGCCGTCTGGCTCAGGCTCAGGCTCAGGAAGTTTATAGCCTGAGAGGGGTGGAGTACGTCGTGCCTGACATTTCTGACATGTTTGCGGGTGTGGGTGTGACGTTTCGGGGTCTGTCCGACATCGTTATACGACGGCTAAGCTTCAAGGTTACAGATTGTTTTCCGTATTAATATGTATATGTATGCTGTATATCTAGAACGCGCTTGATCGATTACTTCATCTATCAATACATATGCAGTGATTCTTTCCTACATGCGAGAGTGTACGGCAACATAGCGAATATATTCAGCGTGTGCAGAAAGCGGGATGAGACAAGACTGCCTCTGGACCACAGATAGTAGGAATGGAGAAACCTGTGCAACAATATCGGAAACATATCAGGGGGCAGCTCGGAGAAGAGGAAGGGGCGACGCCAGTTCGCGGGGGATCCGTGCGAAAACGGTGAGCAAGGGTATGTGAGAGCAGGTGCGGGCTGATAAATAGATACTATAGTCAGGTTAAGGGGTAGAAGAGTGTCCCCGAGTCCGTAGGTGACGGATTTTGGTAGTAGGCGTACGATGAGCCTGAGGAACTAGAGGGTCGTTTGTTTTCGTGCCAGCTGCTGGGTGGCAAGGATGCCGTGGGACTTGCTGCGAACGTAGGGTGGCCATGGGAGTGTAGGTCCGCTAGAGACCTTCGAGAGGCCATCTGAGATATAGCCACGTGGTGCATCTCGTCAGGGGACGAGCGTAGAGGACGGTCTGGGTATGGGAGAGAAGGAGAAGAGCTGGAGCCCACCGCCGCAGGAGGAAAATGGCCATACAAAGGAGATGAAAATGAAGATGCCGTGGACGAGGCTGAGGAAGGCGATCGAAATGGCGCGGATCCCATACTGGACGGCGAAGTGGCGGGGTCGGAGTACATCAGTGAGGGCCGTCGGGTCAGGAACGGTTGTTGGGCATTAAATCCATATGGCAGCGGTTGCGAGGGGCTTGGTTGGGATTCCCCCGCAATCCCCACCAGCCCTGAAGACGGGGTGAGGACATTGAGTGAGCTCGAAGGATCCAAGGGATGGGTAGGATGGTATAGAGATACCCCTGGGCCAACAGTACTCGCCGCGATGAGTCGGAGGACATGGGCGAGCTGGATAGCTGCTCCGACGAGGTCGTGTCGAAGAATTTTCGTGGCTTGCATGCCCTCCGTCCAGTCCGTGCCGCGTTTCCACACTTTGCCGGCGACAGAGCCCGCAGGATCGATCGCCTCCGTGTAGAACATAGGTGGCTGCGATAGCGCGAATGAAGCCTGACCTATACCGGGCGATGCGGCAGCGAATTTTGTGTCTATGATGGTTTCGAAGGGTACCACCATCTTGAAACTCTGGCCACCGGTATGGATGAACCAAGTCAAAGTGCGCTTGCGATCGCAGACGTACGCTACGAGATCGTACTTGGAGATAGTTGAGGCTACGCGCCGCCATGTACCTACTGACAGCTCCGTGCACGGAATGACAACAATCGCTGCGAAGAAACTGTCAATGTGTCCGCAGCGAGCATACTGTCATGAACCATGCTTACGTTCGTTCTCATGCACTAAAGCGTTCAGCTCAGAATCAAAACCTGCCGCCAGTGGGGGTGGGGCATCTAGGGGAAAGCCAGCAATGTCCTGATCCTGCTTTCCGTCGAACAGCTTGGCTTTCGCTCGCCTTTCAAGAGACGGCGTGTCAGAGACGCACTCGCGTGAGAGAGATACGCTGCACGCTTACCTATTCTGAAACCATATTTGTGTCTGACGTTCTTGCATTCCAAGGAGCTCGCTTATTTCCCGTCGCTTCGCGGCCGTCGGACTACGGTCTGTCGCAAAGAAACGTTCTAGGTGTGCCAGCTGTTCTGGGGTGACGCGAGAGCGCTTTCGCTTTTCTTTCGCGTCGCTGGAACTCGCCTTCTCCTGAGACTTGGACATTGATCTTGGACGATGTACACCAGCCGAAGAGTGGTCCGAGTTTATGGTGGAGCTCCGTGCATGTCGCGAAGGGGGACTCGAGGGAGAAAGCCCTGGGGAGTCGCTGGGATCAACTGAACCATCTGGATCTGGTAGTGGAGAAGAACGCGATGGTAGCTTGAGGGTTAGATGGCCAGGTTTATCTTTGTGCACGTGTTCACTGGGTATCAAAGACATGCTCCGTGCTGCGAGAGCGCATGCATATCAGTACAGGCTGATGTTTGCTGTGCATCGTCACTTACGGTATGGTCTGCGTTTGAAGGCGGGTCAGTATGCTCCTTTGTGCGAATGATGCTGAACGAGAATACCTGAGTGAGTTCTCAAATACGGCACTTTGTGTGCACGAAGGAAGGGACGTCGACGGGTGAGTGGCCCCCGTTCGACTTTATGGGCGCAGGAGGTGAGAATGGGCTTCAAAGCCGATACGTCAGACGATCAGTTTTGGGTGGCCTGCCCTGCGCGAGTAGAAAAAAGGTTAGTAAAGTCTCAGTTATCGCGATTGCGACAGAATAGTCGAGGGCCCTGGCTGGAATAGGAAGGATGCTGATGCACAGGAACCGCCTAGTAGATATATGAGACAAAACAAGAGGGAAGGGGCCTGTGCTAGAGTAAGTAGTACTAATAGAGGGCTCTGAGGAGGGTGCGTGTGTATAAGACAGATGGAGCTGCGTTAGGGTTAAGGTACTGTTTCAGGACGGTTGCACGGAACGTCAGCCACTCCTTCCCGCCAGGAACTGCCTATACAGAGTGCGAGCACCAGCGCAAATCTCCCTAGGGGTGGACTACGCTTTCTTCTATCGACCCCTGATTGAAACATCGAGCTCACCTGCAATCGGTTGCTAGCCCTTTCCCGGGTACAATCGTGCAGACTCCGGTACGTAATCCTGCAGCCTGCAGCTGCCCATGTTTTTCTGCGCCACTGAGGCGGTCGTGGGATAGCCGTCTGTTCTGTGTTCACACTACCTTGGGGTCGGGCAGCTCGGTGGGAGATGAAGATGCGAGTTGCCATGAGTGTCATTCCCAGCTGAGACTGACAACTGCGCATGAGGTGGACGGTTGGCCTCGACGACAAGCAAGTATTATCCAGTGCTGTAAACGTCTAGATACCTTGAACCTCTGTTGCTATGGTCTCGGAACGGAGGTAAAATACTACTGCATTCCATCAGTGCTTGTTCACGCGTTGGAAATTGTACATTTGGGCCTGGAAACTGCATAAAATCGTGCCGTATTCGACAGCTTGAAGACCGCACATGCAGGTACTACCAATGCCCGCGCACGCGTACTGTGCCAGGCGATGTGAGGCAGTTCATGGTGTGCTCAAAAAGGAAGGACGGCTCACCAGCGGAGTTTCCACTTGTGGGCTGCAATGCGATCGGCGTCGTGTTCAGATCTGATCGTCAGATCAGGCACACACGGCCCGCATTTGGTAATCACCACTGACTGCAGGCAGACACGGCTTTTTCAGTCTGCAATGTGAACTTCATTCCGACGTCCAACATCAAAGGTCGGCTATTGTTTGTCCACCTGTTTCATGGAAACCCCGCTTGCTGAACTTTTCCGGTTTGTAAGTCAACGACAATCTGCCGCAGGACTTAGTACAGTAAGCAGCGCCGGCGACCGCTACTGTACACACGTGGTCAAGAATATTCATATGCATACTGTGGTACAAAGGCTCTGAAAAACATTGCTGTACCACTATCTCCGTGATTTTCCAGCGACACCGCCACTGCTTCCCGCCGTTTGATGCTACTACAAGAACGGCTCGAGGGCCTGGGGCAAGATCGAAGGAATTGCCGCGCCGCTGGGAGGTTCAATCGATTGGAAGTACTAAGAAAGCACCACGTTCAGCGGGTGCAGCATCGTGAGCGATGAGAAAGCGCGCTTACAGTTCCCCACCACGGTCCAGCAGCCCACCAGAGGGCACCGATCCATACTCCGGATTGTTGCATAGAGCACAACGCGCCCTGAACGGCTGTAATGCAGTCCGCTGGGAATCGCAATGTCAATGCCGCGGCGTGCACAAGTATAAATAACGTAAACGTACCGTTCGAGCCTGTTCCAATTTCGCCCAAGAAGCCCTTCAGATTGTTCTGCTGGAGCCATTGGGTGGCAGCCTGCAAACGCTCTGCTCCAATGGTAGATGAGACGCAGGTTGCTGATGTTCCGGAGCCGTCGCTGTCAAGGTACTGATGCATCTCTGCCAAAGTTGCGTGATTATCAGACACCAAGGGCTCGAGGAAAACAAGATGCCTCTTACCGATTGCGACATTGTTGTTAGGATCGTGGATTGCACCAAACGCTGCACCGTTGCCCGACGATACCCAGGCTGATGAAATAACATCACAACATCGCCTTGAGCGTCTGAAGGAAAAGAACAATCAAGGGGAAGAGACTTACTCCATGCACCAGTGTAGCTCGTACCCTCCACGAGGATCAGCTGACTGGTGGCGCCGCTAGCGCGGATGCCATTCACAGCTGCCTGGTTCTGTAGGAGACTTCAACACACTATCGCCAAGACAAGCAAACACCCTACCAGCTCGAACACTGTCTGCGCAGCGATGTCATGAGGCTCGTTCATGACGTCTAAGGATGCATCATGGTTAGATCGTGCCCTGCCGTGAGTAGGGTTTCTGGCTTTGAGCTACCCACCGAAGATAACATGGCTGTCAGATTTCTGGGATGGCAAGACGGCGATTAGCAATACAGTAAAGGGTGCAAAGTCAGGGTAGTTGGCATACGAATTGTGCCGCCAGGTTCTGCCACCCTGGACATAGTTCATCAGTGATTCGGTAGGCAGACGGATAGGAACCATCTCGAGTAACATACAGGTCTGGAAACTGAGCCAATAAAATTGAACATGCGTGAACCATAAATCTCGAGGTGTATCACTCACGTGGTTGTGCTTGAGATAGTGGCACCATTGTAAATCATAAAGTTGTGGGCTTGAAAGAAGTCACTCTTAACGACGGTTAGTCAAGCTTAGATAGGCAGTCGCCACTCACGATCAACTAGCGCATAGCCGCCCTTGCCGGTGATATAACTGACGATCTGTCACCATTGCCCATCAGCTGATGACCCAGATGAGAGTGGTCGACAATGCTTACAGTCTTCAGACCCTGCAAATATGTAGCGTCAAATGGTCCGGTGAGTCCAGTAGCGGGAGGGCTCAATCTTTCCATCAAGAACGGGATGCGGAACGTATTGAACCCATTGCCCATAAAGAACTACGCATGCATGCAAAAAATCAGCAAACCGCACATGTCCCAGCCGTTGCGCTGACGTACATCAATGCTAGATGGCGATGGCCAGGTGTAGTCTGTGCCCAGTGTGCCAGGAATCACAGTGTTGCCGAATTCCGCACCGGATTCGTTCACGCCAAAGAACGTGAACTTAGTGCGGTTGCCAGGGCATATACCACTGCTTGGAGATGTCGAGGGAGCACTGGACGTGCTGCTGCTCACGGTGGTAGGTTTGACAGTGGAAGTCGCAGCACTGCTGGAGGAGGAGCCCGGCAGGCATTGGAAGTAGTCTGAGTCGTTTGCTCAGTATCAACGTCGGCGGTGATTTAGCTTGATGCTCTCACATGCGTTCAAAGTCACGCAGGTGGTTCCTGCATCGCAAACTGTGCTTCCGGTATAGCCAATGCCCTAGAATCAAATTTATTGGTGGTAAGTTTCGAGGTCCAGTGCATGAATGAGTAACGTACACCACATTGGCCCCACACGGCGACAGAAAAGACGGGAGTACTCAACGCCAATGCGGCAGCTGCGGAAAGCAGGAACGACTTCATGGTAGGATCAAGAGGTCTGAAGAGAGAGTGCTCGCGCCCCTCTGATTTTATACTCATAGTTGAAGTGACCATGGGACACGACGGTCGCGCCGCTTGGTATCCGTTCATTTCCCGAGAAATATCCTCCTATTCGCTGGGTCGCAACCGTTGCAATTCCCTATCATAAAAGCCGTCGCCGCATATCATCTGGATGTGCCTCTGAAAAGGAATAGCACACTAGGTAGCGAGATTTATCCAGACAGAGAGCAACGATTGCCCTTTCTTGGCTCTCCATTTCCCCGAAAACAACATTCTGATGTACGAAATCAGCTTCAGAGGGTCAATCTACGAACGAAGAGCGCACTGGCGGGGGGTCCTAAACGCAGAAGGCCATGAACGATAATCTTCGGCACTTTAACAGTGGGCGGTGTTCGCTGTTCTTCCAGATATACATGCGGTGTATGTATCCTGGGTGACCAGCGACGTGAATATTAGTGGCACCGAGAACAACGTCCCGAGGGTCATATGGCTGACATGTGGTCAAGTTTACCTGTGTGCAAACGCCGAGAGTGAACGAGAAATATGCGGCTGTGGACTCATACCTGGCGAGAATAATCCACTGTATACACAGCGCAGGTGTGCGCTGTGGCAGTTCAGCCTTCGTATACTTGCATGGTTCATGTTCATGGTGCAAGTGAAAGCTGCATTACTTAAGCGCCAGATGCAAGCGGTAGTGCTCCACGTCAGCTCGCTGGCACTGGCACGCCACTAACGTCCATCCAGCAAAATGACCATGTTTTGCAAGGAGTTCATTCTTTACCACGACTATAACTAGGCAGAACGCATAGCTGACTGCCAGCACAACGATGTCAAAGGTTTCTCTCTCCTCAATCAAGTCATTAACTTTCTATCAAGACGGCTTGACCACAGCTCGGAGAACCGATCCAATTTCTCAGCTGAATTGCTTAGGAGAAGCCTGCAGCCTTTACACCCCCGAGGCAGTGCGCTGCACGAATATCGGAGGTCACGGCACAGAAATAGATTGGAAGGTGCGCGTTGCGACGAGCTTGATTGTATACACAACTTATTCGGAATCACAACATAGTGCGAAGCAGATCTCCCAGAGGCTTTACGGTTTGGAAGAGTAGAGGTATCATGCGAAGGCTGGTCTGGACCTGGCGACCCATTCGTGGTCAAAGGTATGTCCTCCCTTGCCTTCAACCTCCAGAGAAAATCATTTTTGACAAGTGAAAACACAAAGGTTCATGCGCGCTGAATTATCGATTGGTGCAAGTCCCTGTTGCTCTCCGTCGCACGGTCGAACAACACGGAGTCCCGTCTCATCTCGGGCGTTGGTTTCAGAGTAAGCACGAGATTGGATTGTTGCAGCAGGTGTTCTAAAGACTCTTGGAATGTCAACAGGCTATGATGTTGGCGGCTTGATCTTCATGACCTTATGGGTGGCCGTGGTTCTGTACATTGCTTACAAGGTCCTCAAGTCATGCTTTCTTGGCCCTCCATATACTGCAGGTACTTCCGGTCGTCCAGGAGCACCTGGTGGAGGATCTCACTCATTTCCTGGCACCTACGGGGACGACCATCGCACTGATCCTCCTCCCCCTTATTCAAAGTATTCGTCGACTGGCGGCACTCAAGGCGCTCCTAGAGACTGGCAGCCGGTATTCTTGGCTGGAGCCGCTGCAGGTGGAATTGGGACTTATTTTATGAACCGGCATCGACGTCAAGACACTCCCGTGCAGCAATTGTATGACTGGGAACAACCTCGAGGGCAGAGACAGCCTTGGTCGAGTTACACGTCCCCGCGACGCGCGTTCAGCAATGACCGGGGAGAGGGCTCGAGCTCTGGTTTGGGTTCAATGCGAAGTAGTACAGGTCTAGGCGGATCCAGTGTAAGATAGATAGTGCTAGCAAATGACGCCAGATAGACTATTCATATTGCAGCACAAAGCTGATCACTGCAATGCTCCAGATTATACACGTTTATGTCGCTAATATGGTCTAAGTACTGTATCCGCGAGTGCTCTACGCTCCCGCTTTCCAGTAGGCGATATCTCCGTCAACCACTAAACTCGATGGAATCATCAGCGATCTGTGCTATCAAGCGACCCGGAAGAGGGAATGGACTTACTCTCATACGGTTTACCCTGCTGTCGAAGCAGACCCGCCGCCTTGACGGCGGCTTCGCTTCCGTGTTCACGCAGGGCCTCGTAACTCATAATCTCGCCACACACAAACTTGTTCTCGAAGTCTGAGCTTTCAGGAATTCAGCATATTGATCCTCGATGGTACATGTGATGAAGGACGTACTGAATGACACCAGCAGCTTGCGGCGCCTTCGTCCCGCGTCGGATTGTCCACGCTCGGACCTCGTCTGGGCCACATGTAAAGTATCGGATGAGCTAATCAAGCGCAATTGTAAGCATCAGCCATGCTTAACTCAGATTCATCGCACGAAGCAAATTTAAGAGGAGCAACTGCGATACGTACGTCAAGACTGGAGTACCCGGCCTGCGTAATTTTGGGTAGCGCACTGACCGCACCAATCTTTTTTTCTTCCTCTGCACGATCCTCGTCCGACTCAAGATTCATCAAACGCTCTTCAAGGGCAACAGAGAAAGGGATAAGGGGGTCACCCGGGTTGTGTTCATCAATCCAAGCTTTGATCTTTGGTAACCTGAGTCATGGCGGGTTGCGGTTAGGCTGGGACACAGCTGCGACATCGGAAGTAGAAGAGCAGGGACGAACCATTTATTCTTCTTGCGAATGTAGTCCTTCTCGCTCAAGTTGACAAGGTAGGTAACGGGCTTGGCGGTGAGCAGTTGGAGGCCGTTGACGACGTCTACCTATGAATTACAGGAAGCGTGAGTGACAACGAAGAGTACGGGGGAAAAGCTGGGGAGGAGAATCAATGAAAACAGTCTATCTCAAAGACATATTGAGGCGTTACTCCCGCCTTGACGAGCTGGGTTATATCGAGCCTTGAGCTCTTTTTATCTTACAAGGTTCGGAGTTTCTTGCAGGCGATCTGCATCTTACTGACCTGAAGAAAAGCAAGTTCAGTATTGGGCGATGGCGACGATGAGGTTACAAAGCGGAAATATCAGAGAAAATGAACATCTCAAAGGAATTTGGGGCGTTACTCCCTCCTCGACGAGCTGGGTTAGTTCGAGCACACGCTCTTTATCATCACATGATGGAAAGGGAGAAGAAAGTACTCGTAACTAAAGCTTGGAGACAAACACACACCTCCTTATTCGTCCAGTCGCCCTTTCTAACATCCTTGTTGTCCGCAGACAGGGTCTTCAGGATTTTCTCAACGGTAGCCTGTGGAATAATGTCAACAGACTTGTGACGGACCGAGACACAAAGGGCGCACAATCTCCTCCTTCTTCGCCTTGTCCGCCAAGCTTGTGTTGCCAAGAGCACGGCCAGACCTCTTCATGTTCTCGAGATGTTTTTGAACCCAATCAATGTCCTTGAGACGTAGCTCTGTAGAGATTATCTCCATATCACGACAAGGGTTGACGTCTCCCTCAACGTGAATGACGTCGGCATCATCGAAGGCACGGACCATCTGGAAGATACCGTCCACGGAACGGACGTGGGACAAGAACTCATTTCCTAGACCTGCACCCGTTGAAGCACCCTATTTCAAAACGGTCAGGTAGAGTTATGGTATGAAGCCAGATAGCACTTTACGGAGGTAAGACCGGCAATATCGATACAGGTGAGGGCAGCCGGGACGCGCGACGCAGGTTTATAGAGGTCACAAAGCCATTCGAATCGCTCGTCTGGGACCGGAATACGAGCCTCTTCGGGGTTAATGGTCGCGTAAGGATAGTTGGCTGCCTTGCCGAGGTCTGCAGGATGAAGGAGTTAATGAGAGGCATGCTTTGTCGGGATGTGCTGGTGTACTGACCGGTCTTGGAAAGGGTGTTGAAAAAGGAGGATTTGCCTACGTTAGGCACACCTGAACGTGCTTGGTTGAGCTATCGAGCCTTTGGAGATGCCAGAAGAAACAGACCTACGATTCCAATCTTAAGGTTGTTTCCTGGTCGACCGAGGAGTGTCTTCTTCTCTGCTGCTGCAGCCTTCTTGGGTGGCATATTCCTCTTCTTTGCCTGCGAGGGTATAGAGAGCGAGAAATGCCTAGGATGAGGTGTGGGACGTGGTGGATGGTAGAGAACAGACGAAAGCGGACGGAGAAGGCTCAGCATTCTCACTCTTCAGGAATTTTTTATCAGATCGTCAGTGGTCACGCACTCTCTCATTCCCTTCACAACAAGCGCTCATGTCACATGCCTGCAATGTCGTCCTGACTCCTTAGACGGTCAATACATGCCTCGACCATGCAACAGTCGATACGAAACAATGTGGGGAAAAGCTTAAGCCTTGCGGTAGGCCGCTGCACGTTTTTTTATCGGCACTTCTAGTGTTATGCATGCGAGCATGCCAATGCACCGTTGTTGGGCGCTATTAATATTATAATATTGGAGTAGCCACTATAGCCTGCGACTGCGAGGCGGTGCCCGCAGCTGCGACTGCAACCACGACCACGACCACCAAAACAACGTCACAGATGCTCTTGACAAGCCTCTGCTCGCTGCTCCTCGCAGCATCGGTCCTCGCACAAACACTCACAACCACAGACGCGTAAGTAACTGCTTTCGCATCGCGGTGTCACACCTGAAACCGCAACATCCAGAGACGGGAACACGATAATACAGGACGTTACAATTGACCCTGTGCTTGGTGTGCCAACAACAGTCGTGATTGAGACAATACCCGCGGGCCAACTGCCAACATCCTCAGACCCGCTTGCTACCTCTACCTTGACTCCACTTCCTGCCACCTCAATCGCTACCCCGACATCGACGCCGGTGCAAGCCACAGCAACAACGGCGGCGCAGCAACCCGCCGGCCAGCAAGGTCCAGTCGGCGCCCCAGCTCCCATAGATGGCCCCGCTGGTCCTTATACCTACACCTACACCACCACCGACGCAGCTGGTATGTTGCTGCACTGCTATACTCTCTCAGCTCACCTAAATTCGTGCGTTTCATTATAGGTGATGTCACCGCCATCGCCGCCGTTTTCACTCCCACAGCACCTGCGACAATTCCTTTCACACCAACAGGGACTGGGACTGTCTTAGATTACAGCTCCTACATTCAAATGCTTGGTACTCACACTGTCCCTGTCGAATTTTCTGCGTCCACTCGTCTGGTAGTTTCTCGCTCGCTTCTCGGTGGCGGGGTGGCTGTTACCCTGGCACTCGCAGGGGGTTTTCGTCTTGTTTTTGCGTGACGATAATGTTCTGGCGTATGAGCCTGCTTGCGTACATTTAATTTTATTCCTCGCTCTGTACATTATCTCGCAGTGGACTATCACATAGTAACTTAGCTCATGTACACTCACCATTATAACGACTCTACCACGAATGCAATTCTAGACGTTGTGTGCTTTGACCAAACAATTGACACTCGCAATGGCGGATAAACACGTAAGTATACCCGCACCCGTCTTTCCGCGTCCCGCCTCGAGCAGCCACATAGCCCTTGTCCACGACTTTTGCTGACCGCCTCCTTTCTATCACTGTAGTAGCCTCAGACATTCAAAACACAAGCTGGCCGCCACGTCAGGAGTCAAACCCGAAGGGCGAAGTGTCCTGGTGGCAATTGCGTTCCTCTTAGACTCATCCCTTATTATAGGGTCCGACTGGCAGCAACTCTTCGACGACTACGTGAGCCCGCTTATACTGCAGCTGAATGGAGCATACGTACGTTCTTCCACGTCTACTGTCTACTGTAGCGTCCTAATCATCTCCGGTATGGGTCGATCTGCTTACTGCCCAGTCGCAGTTTCGAGTAGCCATCGTGTGTTATGCGCCATCGTCGACACAGCCCACGCCAGTGCTCTCTAGGACGTTCTTTTGCTTGCCACAAAACCTCTCAGATCTCCACTCAAACCCGGAGTTGTATGGCATAGGACAAACTGGGAGCGGTGGAGGAAGGGGTATGGCTGTGCTGGATGGGCTGGTTGCAGTGATAGAGGTGCGTATCTGGCGTTGGATAGGGAGTACGAAGTCGCTAATTTGACCCAGTTGTTCGACATTCTGAAAGAGACCGTGCAAAACAAGGCCGAAACTGTGCAAGTCGTGAGTTCCATCTTATTTCGCTGGACACCCTCATCATGACGTGCCTTCTGAATAGATCGCACATGTCTTCCACCTCGCTGCATCTCAACCGGATTCGTCGGAACGACCTATGTTCAATGTATCTCCTGCGCATGATGCCCTGACTTGGGACACCTTGCCGTCCGAGTTTCGAAAGGTATGTGCTCTCACTCTGACAAATCAAATGACTAGGTCGTTGTAATATCTAATGCGTCTGTGTTCGTTTAGAGAACCATTAACTACAACCTAATTCAGGTCAGGGCGATACCTCGATTGAACGAACTCTATAACTCGGTACAGTAGCTCGAGCTCAGTTTTTGGATGTCGCAGAATTTTACTGACCGTTGCTCGGGCAGATTGCAACGAATGCTACACAAGAGCCATGGTACAATGTGCGCCAGGGACACAAAGTTCGGCTCATGGGTATTCCTATGTCGCCGAAAGGTATGTTTTCTGTGCTCTCAATGTTCCATTCGCTGCATTGTCTTTCAAATAGCGCACGCAAAGCGTCCAGCGGGTTCTATCGCAAGCCCTGACAGCAAGCGTCAGAAAGTGACAACTCAGCCTCAGCCTTCTCCCAAAGCTGCGAACACGGTCGCTGGACAGTCGTCGAGCACACCGAAGCTGGCGCATGCTGCTGTGAAACCATCAAATGTCACTCCCCAAACGCAGCCATCGCCAATAACCTCAAGATCCCCTGCCCTGGCTCCCGCTCCAAGCCATCCACAGCTAATTTCAACTACAGCCCCACAACTAACTCAGCCGCCGCCTGTATCATCCCAAGTGTCCTCTACCTCGGAAAATCCAGTACCTCACAATCCCGCCTCTCAACTGCCGACGGCTACCGCAGGTCCCAGCTTGTCCGAAGTACAGAAGTTCATGCAAAGCCTGCGAGCAGCAGAGGCCGATATGGCGCAACAGGCTAAATTGGCGGATGTTGCAGATGCGAACGGACAGCATGAGGAGGCCAAGAAGATTAGGGATAAGAGGCAAAAGAAAATGGATTTCCTCACCAAGATAAAAGCAAAGTTGGCGGAGGCTAGGCAAGCCAAAATGCCGCAACAAAATGTGCAAGGGCAAAGGCAAGAGGGGGCCGAAGGCGTGTCCAGTGGTGTAGCGCATCAACAGAATATGCCTCAGCAGACAGTCGCTTCGCCACGGAAGGAGCCGCTATCGTTTCCTGCGCCTCCATCGCAAGTGTACCCGTCTACTATGAACGTTGTATCCGCCCCTCATCCTGCTCATCCTTCTGGTCCTGCGTTGCCCCGGTCGTCGCCTCAACGTCTCGCTGCGGAACCGCACTTCCAGCCCAATCAGCCTGGTATGCTACCTCCGGAACCAGGATCATCGGCGATGTTACCTACGCAGCCGAACCCTCAGATGGCTGCACAGATGCAGAAACTGATTGATCAGCGTAGCAGGACAATTCCGCATTTGGCTCCGGCGAATTTACCAGGTGTCGGTGTAACAGAGCAGAACGCGACATCAGCTCATCCTGGCGGACAAGGGCCTGCTAGCGTTGGGCAGGGCATTCCGCCACATTGGAAGGGGCTGCTTACTTGGTCTGGGTCAGATTCAGGGACACATGTAAGGCGTGACATGCAGGCTTCTGTGGCCATGGTGGCGAATCTGAACGGGGACCCTATGTGGGTCATTTTTCCTTGTCTGGCGCTCTCCTGTCCAGCCTAATGAATGTGTTTGTCGCGACAGAAATTTCGAAACGTGGCCGGCGTCTATGGCTATCTTGCCTTCTAAGGAACGTGCGGTTGCGCTAGTTGTCCTGCAGGAGTGGCTCAAGAAGCACAAGTGTACAGTGCTCAGCATCGTCGCGGGTACCCAAACTGCGGAGACACAAGCTCACAACGAGGAGAGTTACAAGACACTACTCCGCCTGCTGACCGAAAAAGGAATAGTGTGTGATTCCAATTTTGATTCCTGCTACACAGTAATAAAAGATATTTCAGTACGCAATCGCACCCTGGAGCACTCTGAACGGTCCGCTTGAAAATCGACTTCTTATCTTCCCGTTCAAGACACAGTTGATGGCGGCCTTCTTCCCCACGCCGGGAGGTATGCCGGAGTTGCCTAAACCTCCAACGAATGCAGAACACGTCAATTCTCAGAGCTTGCACATGGCCAAGTTGAAGGAGCTTTTCACAAGGCTTACGCCTGCGCAACAGGCCACGCTAATGTCGCTGGCTCCCGAGAAACGGGTGGCATGGATGCAGGGCCTGGTTTTACGTTCACAACAAACGCGCATGCTCCAACAACAGCAACAGCAACAGCAGCAGCAACAACAACAACAACAACAACAACAACAACAACAACAACAACAACAACAACAACCGTCACCTCCGCAGCATCTGAATGCAGGGCCAGGCGGGCAGCAAGGCGCTGCTGCCGCTGCCATACAGGCCATGGCGGCAGGTAATCCTTCGTTCCAGCAGCAGATCGCCAATCAAAACATGATGAACGGTTTTCCTATTGGCATGCCACAGCCGCATCAGCCGCAGGGCATGCAGATTCCTCCTGGGGCGGGGATGATGAATTATAACATGGCAGCAATGGGAACTGCTGTGCACAATGGGATGTATCAACGGACGCCGAGTGGGAGTATGGCGATGCCAATGGGCGGGACAAACTTACCTGCAGGAGTGACTATGGAGATGATGCAATCGTTTATGAACAGGAATGCTGGCTGAGGCTTAGGCGTAGGTGTTGGTTATTTCAACATTCATTTCGGGATTCAATGTAATTACCATATTGGGGCTAACACCGAGCTGTCGTCACGTGCGCTCCACGTGCGAATGGCTGAATTGGAAATGCTAAAGTGAGAGGCGTGAACTGTTTGCTTTCGCCTTGCTCGTTGTCTAGCTTGTCGTCCTCGTCCATCCCCTCGCCGTCGCCGCCACCGTCGACGCGACTCACACGACTAGCGACGCATCAAGGCTCTCGTCGTCGCCACCGTTCGCGCTGCTGTTTCCCAGTCTTCGGTTCTTCATTACCGGCCAAGTTCCTGTATAAAGGCTCATACAACCCCGCATGCCTCCCCGCCGGAGGGCACTTGCGTCCACACCCGCTCACGCCTCCCAAAATGTGTTCTTTGTAGAGGCATCATTGATACCGTCGTCTGATGCAGCATATGTGCAAAATATCCAAGCCCTTCGACGATGCTGGCAATGGGCCGCCTTCAGCCAATTCTTCTATACCTTCGCCCAGTTGCTGCAAATGCCGGAAGTTCTCTTGGCGGTGAGTTATCAATTCATCGAGGCTCTTACTCATCAGGTGCCACGCACACTCTGGTGATTGGGTTTGCTAATGTCGTGTTTGCATTGCACAGGATGTTGAGGACGACCTGGCACGGGGGACCTCTATCTACTTACCTCGAATTATGCTTAGGTTGTTGGTGACCATGTCCCTCGACCGGAAATTAACGTACGTTTGCATGCGACGTAATAGCATCTACATTCTAACACGCTATCAGTATCGACAACTGGCAGACAGCTTTTCGCAAGCAGTGCATGAAGCGCGGCGGAGCGTATAACCCGCTTGGCGCAGAACCTGTCATGCCATCCCGGCATTCAACTCTCGTGCTTGGAGAGACGGCAGAGGAGCTTACGGTGAAGATGGAAGCTGGCGGCACGTCTTCCGCTGCTTCTCTTAATACCTTGGACGCGGAACAGCAAAGGGGCTTTACGAAGCTCTCCTTACCTGATGTCGGAGAGGAGCACGGCTTAGAGAAGAGATTGGGAGAGGTTGAGGAGGAGAAAGTAGCAGATGTTGAAGAGCACCAAGGAGAACCTCAGGTCAAGCTTGAGTCGCCTTCGGAGAGCAAGGACTGGGCACAACTCACCATGAAAGACAGACTTGAAGCCCTTCACATGCTTACAGAGTGGCAGTTTGATAACCCCCATCGTCTACGGCAGCAGATGAAGGACGACGGTGATGCTGGTCACTGGGTACGTTCGCCTTGCATATCGCATATCTAGCCGACTTGACACACATGTCTCCAGCGGCTCGAACCCATAGGTTATGATTCTAAGATCAATGCATATTGGCTCATTGGAAGTGCGTTCACGGGATTCCATGCTGTCCTGCTGTTACCATGTCACTTACATGCCTCCATCTTATAGCGGATCGTCTATGGATACAGCGGGCTCTTCCCAAACCACCGAGAGCGATTAAAAGGAAACGTGCAGCGACTGTCAAGGCGAAAACCCAGGCATCAACGAGTAAAATAGTTGAAGAAGACTCTGATTCTGAAGCAGCGCAGATTATACCTGCCAAACGCACGCGTACAGCGAAGACCAAAACATCTCGGACTGTATCCAAAGCGGAAGAATCGACTTCGTCAGGTCGGGGGGCTCGAGCAGCGAAGGTGAAAGCGAACAAGATGTTAGATGCTCAGGCCAAGGAACTGGCCGAGTTTCAGAGGCAAACTGCTTTGCTATCCAGCCCGTCCAGATCTGCAGTCCGCGCAACTCGTTCCTCATGGGCGACCGCGAAAGTCGGAGCGCAGCCAAGCCCCTCAAGATTGACTGCTCTGGGTACAAGGACTAGCGCGCGACTGCGAGGTCCTGTTAAGGACTCTGATGATGAATGGCAACAGGTTCCTGACGAGTGGCTGAAAGACGACGCTGAGAAAACCCCGCCTTATAAAGGGCGTAGTACGCGTAGCAAGGGGAAAGTGAGAGCGAGTCCTGAGGGAGATGAGTATGCAGAGTCTGCTGGCGGAGTTGTTCAAAGAGAAGCAGGGTTAGGAAGTGATGCTATCAGCGAGCTCACCGAGCTATCGGATGATCCGAAGGACGAGATCGCTGAAGACGACGAATATGATGAACAGACGACAACAAAACCTCCTGAGTCTGCAGCCGATACGTCCACTAGACCTCAGGCCAACGGGAGGTCGAAGAAAGCAAGAAAAGAAGTTACGCTAGAAGTCGACGATCAGCTTAAGGTGCCAGTTGAATATACCCCAGCCCCTGAAATACCAAAGGATTTTGTCGAATGGGAAACGGTAAGCTGCGCCTATGCCGCTTTGCAGTGTAAACTCATGAGTATTACGTTCAGATATGCGTCACGCTGCCTGAGTGGGAGGCTATTGGCCAACGTTTTGCAAATGCCACTCATTATCTGGAGAAAGCTTTACATAAGGTTCTCTCTCAGAACATCGTGCCGGATGTTGTGGCAGAGCTCAAGGCGAGTCTAGAGTCTTTCAGTTTGTTGAATGCCCCTTGTGTTTACTTTGCCACAGGAGGTGGAGCGTAAACGCAAGATTGAGGAAGCTGTCGTTCATCGTAAACGTTCCTCTCGTATTGCTACCAAGGAGACGGAGAAAGAAGAAGCTCGAGCCGTTGCTATGCGCAAAGCGGAAGAGGATGAGAAGCTTGCGCGTGCCAGACGTCAAGAAGCCAGAGCGAAGAAGGAAGAGGCGGATCGTGAGCGGCGCGAAACAGCTCGAGAGCAGCGACGCTTGGAGCGTGAGGCTCGGGAGCTCAAAATCGCTACTCGTAATGAGCCGAAGGAGGATCCGAGGTGCGTTGTTTCATCATTCATCGCGTTCTATCCCAAATTCTCACAGTGTATACAGCGCCAATTGGAGTGCTCAGTCGACCCCTGCGCCGGTTGTACAGTCAAAGGGACCTTCTCTTAATGGCGTCGTTATCCCCACGCCGTTCCACACGCCCCGTATTTCCACTCCGAGTGGTGTCCGCAGTCCTGATTGGATCCTGGATTGCGAGATATGTAAGAAAAACGGTCTGAATCTTGTGGGTCCCTTTTCTTGCAACGATCCCTCCAAGTTCTGACTGTATCGCAGGATGATGGTCTACCCATGGTGTCTTGCGGGTCATGTGGAAGATGGCAACACATAACCTGTCATGACACAGCGGACCACAACGCAGGTTACCCGAAGCGTAACTGGACCACACACCAGTTCTTATGTTACAGATGCCGTGCGAAGCAAATACAGAGGCTCGGTAATGGTCGTCAGCAACACTCCTCTGCTCAGTATCCATCCATTGATGGCTGGACGCAGTCCCTTTCTCAGAAAGCCGTACCTCAGTCTTCGCATGCATTTCCTCAGCCTGCAACGGATATGGGATACTCTCAGCAGCCGGTGTATGATAACCATATGGGCTATGGAGGATCTCATTATCCGGCCCACTCGTCTACGGCGGTGATGTATTCAAGAACTCAGCAGCAGCATCCACAAGGGGCAATGGCATTCTCCTCATACCAACCTGAGCAACGCGGACACTCCGGTCACGCATCAAATCCTCCTGCTGGATGGTCGAACGGATATTCATCAACTTCGGGTGGACAGCGGTTCACTGACCAGGGAGCGTATAGCGGTGCGCGGGCAACTCCTGCTTTCGTTGCAGTAAGCTGCCTGTCATGCCTGCCGAAGAGCCCGCTCTAATTATCCCTTATAGAGCACATCAATTGTTCCTTCTCAACCTTACAGAAGTGTTCGCGACACACACTCGTATTCTCGGACTCACGACGTCCAGGGCTACAATCGAGTACCAGAAGCACAGTCGCACAGTCGAGCCAATGACTCAGAGCCCTACAATCGCACTCCACAACCTATATCGAACGGAACCTGGACGCATGTTTCTGAGAACCATCCCTCCACCTCTGGGCAACGGTCTGCTAGCCACCTTAGTGCTGCCGAGTCCTTAGCATTCATGCAAGAGTCTACACAAGGCTGGCAGAACTCTTCGTACGTGCCACAACCGCACATGAATGGCACACATTACTCCAATCCGTCTTTGACACCCGTGCAACATCAACAATCAGCCATGAGCAACGGCCATAGATCCTCCTATCAGTACCCTGCCTCGTGATGGCGTTGAGGGTTGCCGTCCAGATTGATTTATACACTAGTTCTCGTAGAGTACTAACACGTGGACTCTTTTCTAATATCCTTTGGTTTATTTCGAATAGGCGCGTGCATGTACAAAACTAAAGGCAGTGAATGAGTAACAACCCGATGCAAAGCGAGCAAACTAGCAAAGTTCGTATTACTAGTTCCAGTCACGAGTCGGAAGGCTGAGGTTGCTCTCTCTGCAGTCTCTTCTTCGCTCGAGCTTTGGCAGACTTCGACAGCTTGTGCACGTTCGGTTTCTGATACCTGGAACTCCGTCGTCAGAACATGAAGGACTCGGCAATTGAGCTGCGCACGTGATTGCTTGTTTTGTGGCCAGGTGTCGAAGCTGAGTGCGACATAGAGTGACTTTCATGCACGCATTCCTCTTTGTCAACTTTGGGCTGAGGATTTTGAGGGTTAGCCACATATATGGTGAAGGTACATGTAACATACTAGTTCTTGCCTTTGAGCGCGATCGCGATAGAGCGAGCACGCTCTGCTTGTGGGTCTGTTTCAGTGTCCTCGCCATCCGGCGGCGCAATGTTCCCTAGCTCATTATATTGGTACAAGCCTGAAAGACACCCCTTTCCGGCCATGTCTAGCTTCTTGAGATATTCCCGCTTGATTATCTCGACAACAGAAACCAGCCTAGGTACGAGCAGCAGTGAAGGAGGCATGCGTTCCTGCTTCTTGGGGTTCTGCTGGTCTGCAGGGGCGGGCGCATCCCACGCCGGCTCGTCTGGTAGGTCTGTATCCGCCTCTGGTGGCCGTGGCCTCGCCTTTGCAGGCTGCGTATGGAATGTCAACGGACGCACTTCATTTTTCTGAGGTATATTTTCAGCATATTGTCAATCATGCGCACAGGGCCTACCTCGAAGAAGTCGAGTGCAAACTCGACCCAAGCTTTCATCTTTCCATGTGTGGTGATTCGAACTTCGTGTGCCTGCAGTTTGTCGGGAATAGCAACGCCATTGGCATCTGACCTTGACTCCGACATTGTACAGGCACGATTGACTCGAAGCGACCCGTAATGAAGCCTTGTCGAAGATGTCAACCGCTGCAATGTACTACTACTAGCACACTGGCAGTAGTACTACGACCGATTTCAAGTGCGGCGCCGATCAGGTAAATAATCAAAAAAATATTATACTCTATATTGCGCGGCGGGAGTTTATATTGAGCGCCAGACATTACAAAGTCGCCCATATAAGGCAGGTGTTCACGTTGCCTTGCAAAGGGGAGCCGCGAGCAATGTAATGTATTATAAAGTGTCACAAAGTCCCGTCACTAAATGTAAAGCGGTAGCAGTAGCAAAATATTATATTTCAAACCATTAGAACGCTACACAGAAACCTTTCTCCGCTCATGAAATCGCCCGACCTCTGTCAATTTGACTTGTCGACTCCACCACACCTCGACATTTTCGGCCCATCCGTTCCCGGTCTCATGGGTTTGTCGTCAACGACCTCGTCGCTCACAAGGGCACCTTTCATTCTCTACAAACCACATTCCTTTCTTCGCACAAGAAAAGCATCACTAAACATGTTCGCTGCACTGGTCCATCAGGAAACAATACTTGTCTACCCGAGGCTACCAATAGCTCCAGAGAGCTCCGTAGCAGCTGGTAGCTCGGGTAGACAAGTCCTTTCTCCTGATGTCGCTCTCGCCGCTCTGGCTCCCTCCGCTTTGGCGACTGTTTCTGTACGGTTGGATTTGTTACTTTATGTCAAAGCGAGATTGTATTGCTGATTATTGGACATCAGATCTTGTCACGGAGACAGAGCTCAACGTAGCAACTAGGGACACGGAGTGGAAGACAACGACGAGGTGGTGGCAGGCGTATAGCACAATGCTCTCACCAACTATAAACCTTATGCAGGTATCTAGCCCAGTAAAGACCAAGTTAGATTGATACTACCCGCTATGTAGTACAAGAGGGGATTTGCTTACCTAGCCCAGTAAAGACCAAGAGGTCGAGATGGGGGCTAGGAGTGTACATGTAGCTGCTTATATAGACTTCAGGGACCTGCGCACAGACCATGTTAAGGGCAGGCTTTGCAAGAAGCCATGTGAACGAAGAACAAAAGAACTACCTAAAGGAGAACAATAGCTATTGTCTAGACCTTGCCAAGAACTCTACTCGTGAGAGAATCTATCTAAAAGGAGACCAACTATTGTATTCCATTCCCACACCTGTGAGAACATCCTTTCATAAAGAGAACAATGTAACCCTGGCCATGGGTTACAACGAATACAGTTTCCGGTTTTGGACAATCAGCTTATGTAAAATGTCTTCATCTCTTTTCCCACATTCTTATTCGTCCCCGCCGTTTGCTCTGATTACGTATAAAACCTCATCGCCTTCAGCGTCGATGGACTTCATTCCTTTCGTCCCGACGTTGAAGGTACGTTCTATCACTATCTTACTGTACACCAAACTCATTCCTTTCGTCCCGATGTTGAAGTATTTTAATATATCTCGTGCTTGTTCTTTCCGAGTGTTTCCCGCTGCCACGGGTTTCCACTTTTTTTTGAACACCACACGAAACAGCCGTCCCGTCAACTGTACACCGTCAACCGTCTACCGTCTACCACCTGCCGTTCACCGCTTGTTGTCTACCTCCTTCGCCTACCTCCTGTCGCCCATCCCTTTCGTCCATATCGCCCCCTTAGCCGCCTTTGTCCAGACTGGCTACTACACGCTCCACATCGCGAAGGACGCAGAAAGCCTTCAGTACCCTACCTTTTGCGGACGAAGACCTTCCCGAAGGGCTTAACAATACCACAACACCGCCCAACATAGATCAACCATCGGATAGTCTCGACGGATCAGGCTACGTATTGGTTCAGCCCTCTGACGGTCACACCGGACAGTCACTGTTTACAGACCTCATCAACACGGACTCCAGCGTTCCCTTCCCACCTAATCCTCCACCTACCCGTGAACCCTCCCCACCGTCTTCTCACGGTCGAACACCCACTCCACCCACCTCACCGTCTCCACCTTCCACTCCATCTTCGCCATCGACCTAAAGACTTTCGGAGCAGCATGGGGAGGAGATTCTCAAATAGCAACGGAATGGATTAAATTCAAGGTCTCAAATTCGCAACTCTCGTGGTCATCTCGTACTTGTAAAGCTATCGTTGTTAAAGGCCTCTTTGTGCCTGTTATTCTTGGTCTCCCGTTTTATACCACGAACCGTTGTTCAATCGATCCTGTCAATTCTACCATCATACAACAACAAGACGGCCTTGATATCATCTCCGCACCGCCACCTAATGTCTCACACAATACCAACAATTGTTCACCTCGTCAGCGCCGTGACAACCTTGCTGCGCAGGTCGCCGCTGCAAACGAACTATTGACATTACAAGAAAACCTACATAGAACCGCTTACCGCGACACCATGCGCGAGCTGCTACTTGAAACGACGTGTGCCGATGACAACTCGTCGTCCGTCAACGAAGTGCAACATCTTACACACATCCTTGGTGCAATTCACGACCGCATCGACGACCTGTCTCTACTCGCTTCCCTGGCGGTTGAAAACGATCGTATGCGCCTCCACTTCGCTGATCTCTTTCCGGACGATATTCCTCATATCTCTGACATGCCTACTGATGTCTACCATCGTTTCCACCTTAAAGACCCTAACGCAGTCATCGCGAGGAGACAATACGAGTGTCCTAAGAAGTACCGAGAGGCATGGCGTACCCTGCTCACACAACATCTCGATGCTGGTCGTATCCGTCCCTCTAGCAGCCCGTATGCATCTCCTGCGTTTCTCATACCTAAATCTGACCCTTCAGCGCAACCTCGCTGGGTCAATGACTACCGGACTCTCAACGCGAACACCGTACCCGACGTGCATCCCCTCCCACGCATTAGCGATATCTTGTCAGACTGCGGGAAAGGTAAATTCTGGGCAAAAATTGACATGACCAACTCATTCTTTCAAACACCTGTACACCCCGACGACATTCCTTACACTGCTGTTACTACCCCCTTTGGTCTGTATGAATGGACAGTCATGCCTCAAGGCTGCCGAAACGCGCCTGCGACTCACCAACGTCGCATGTTCTCCGCCCTACGTGAGTTCATTGGAACGATTTGCCACGTGTACCTCGATGATATTATCATCTGGTCGGAAACGCTAGAAGAACATCGTCGCAACGTCAGCACCGTCCTAGAAGCCTTGCGCAAACATTTGTTATACTGCTCACCAAAGAAAACGAACCTCTTCTGTATTGAGCTTGACTTCCTGGGCCACCGCATCTCTCGCCGCGGTGTTGAAGCAGATCCAAAAAAAATCGAAAAGGTGCTGTCCTGGCCTATTCCACGCTCGTCATCGGATGTACTCGCCTTCCTCGGGCTCGTGCGTTACATCGCGTCATTCCTGCCTGCTCTCGCGGAGCATACTCATATCTTGAACCAACTCACCACTAGTGAAGCGGAGAAACGTTTTGTCTGGACCGAGCGCCATCAACTTGCCTTCGATGGGATAAAGAAGTTAGTGACGTCCAGCGAATGCCTTACGGTCATAGACCACGAGAACATGGGCGCAAATAAGATTTTCGTGGCGTGTGACGCTTCCGACTACTGCTCCGGTGCGGTCCTATCGTACGGAGAGACCTTCGAGTCTGCTCGACCAGTCGCTTTTGAGAGTCAGTCGTTTAAAGGTGCTGAACTTAATTACCCTGTCCACGAGAAGGAACTACTCGCGATTATCCGTGCGCTGCGTAAATGGCGCGTGGAGCTTCTCGGTGTCCCTTTCGAAATCCTGACGGACCACAAGACGCTCGTAAATTTTGATACACAAGCGAACCTCTCTCGCCGACAATGTCGTTGGCAGGAATTCCTGAGCCAGTACGATTATGTCATATCATACATTGCTGGGAAAGATAACGCACCAGCTGACACCATGTCTCGCCTTCGCGGTTGCTCCCCTGATCACGAACCTCCCGCGACACCTGTTGTTTCGTCTCCAATCGATGCTCCGTTGCAGGTCGGTGCCTTGAGCCATTTCCAAGTCTCGTCCGAGCAAGCTTGGGTCGAAGACCTAATCGCCGGGTATGCCGAAGACGCCTGGACGATGCGTGTTCTTAACGCGCTCTGGGAGCACACTGGTAACTCTCTCGTCGACGCTACAAAGCGATCCTGCTCCTCAACTGCCGCTCTGCGGAATAACTTGCTTGAAGGACGCACCACGTCTGGTTTGCAAATAAAGAACCGGCTTCTCTTTGTCTCTGACCGTCTGGTGATACCGCGAGTGCGGCACCTGCGCGAACGTCTCTTCCGCTTGGCCCACGATTCCTTGGGACATTTCGGCTGCGACAAATCATACGCTGCGCTGCGTTCAAGTTATTATTGGCCACACATGAGAAAAGAGATTGAGGAGTTATACATACCGGCTTGCGAACAGTGTCAGCGCAATAAATCCCCTACCCGGAAGCCTGTCGGTCCACTACATCCCCTGCCTGTGCCTGACGGTCGCTGCGAAAGCGTGGCGATTGATTTCATTGGTCCGTTACCTACAGACGAAGGATGCAACTCGATTATATCGATGACCTGTCGGTTGAACTCTGATTTG
>JABYQR010000430.1:0-35281 GCA_022592445.1 Cytidiella melzeri | reverse complement strand
CAGAGGCCGGATACTGGCAGTGCAAATGACAAAGGTAATATCATGCTTATACTAGGTTACATTGAGTAACTCACCTGGCAGTGCAAATGACAAAGAGGTCAAGATGCAGAACCAGGGAGGGTAAGGGGTACTATATATACTGTGTCTGGGTGGTCTGTGCACCAGTTCCCACACTAGGGACTGGAGTAACTGTGGGGCTGGAGTAACAATAGAACAATAAGGAACCAGGGTAACTGTCAAGGACCTGAGTAACTGTCAAGGACCAGGGTACATAGAACAATAGAACAATAGGATAAGAACAATAGAACAATAAGACCTGGGGGAATCCCTGGGGAATCCCCATCAATGGAAGAGGAACAATAGAACAATAGCCTAGGTTGATCTGGAACCGCTCCAGATTGAGTCTAGGGTTTGGGTCTGGACTATTGATAAATAAGGCAGGATGTCACGTGACCTGGGTTAGGGTTAGGTCTGGTAACACTCCTGGCCGGAAAATAAGCGCTCTAGATAGGCGCCTAAGGCTGTAAACTTCTGACAATGTTGGAAAAATCCAGTCTCTGTTGGACTATCCATGTCACATGAAAAATATGCGCACTCACCACGTTTCTTATGGTGTCTCAGTCCGTCTTGGATTTCTGCCTCTACCTTTGATTGCTGAAACCTGGCAACCAATTCTGCCTTCTTCTGACATGCAGTCACATGTCGTGTGTACCCCTTGCTATCCCACTCCTTCTGGCAGTACTCACACGTCCTGCGGATTGACGAATGATATCTCGAGGATTTGAGCTCAGAGGCCGTCAACATGGTCCAGGAGGTGTTCGTCGGAGGCCTTTTTAGCTATGCAAATGCTCCTTGGGCAGATCAGAAACAGTCAATTGTAAGACAGATGCACTCACGAGTGCGTTGGCCTGTTATGAAGCAATGTACGCGGAGAACCAAGGATGTTCAAGTGGCGGGACAGCACAGTGAAGGGATGCAATGGAGGGGAACCAGAGGCTCGGCGGCGGCGAGAATGTGCGCACTGAAGCAAAGCGGTTGGTGGGCCGTCAAACGTACGCACGATACGGTAACAAGGAGCCTCGCAATCTCAGGAAGCAGATGATCCGCTAACAAGAGATGGCGGCAGGTTCAACAAACTGTGATCAGCAGATGACCGCTGACGACAGCTTGGGTGGCGAAGGCGTGACAGAGTGGATGAGGCAGGGCTGAGAGGGCTGAGGGCGACTGTGGTAGAGAGGGCTGAGGGCGACTGATGCGTGGCGAACGAGGTCGTGAAACTCAAGCAGTTATTCAAAATTAATTATTATCTACCATCTGTAGGCAATCAGTTGGCGTCTAGATGACAAGATGGTTCAATTGAGGCATCTAGATGACGAGTGATTCAATTGAGGCATCTAGATGATGCGGGATTCTCCGGATGCTCAGCCATGCTCGAGAGATTCGGTCGCTCCTGCAGGAGGCCTCGAGATGCCATCGAGATCACGGAATGATGCGCGTCCGAGGCCGGCGTCTCGTGAGGGCGGCTCGAAATTGCCGACATAGTAACAACACCGTCAGGTGGCAAGGTAGCAATAATCACAATCTGTTGCACTTGGCTGTGCTATGGCTGTGTGTAAATTTTTGCGAACAACCACACACCCAAGATCTTGATGTTGAGGCTCTGCAGCACTGCATAGTAGCAACACTATAGCACTGGTCACAATCTGTTGCCCTTGGCTGTGCTCTTCCTGTGTGTACATGTTTCAATCAGATGGTTATGCTGGATGTTGAGCTGATTTTGAGCTTGAGGCCCTGTGGTACTGCATAGTAAGACAGCTGTAGAGATGCCAGGTAGCTCAGACCACAATTTGTTGCAGTGGGCTGTGGTTCAAGTGTGCGCAAATGTTTCAAACGCTTTAAGACAATGCTGACATTCACTACAGCCATCCCAATAATGATAGACCGCAACTGGACACCGTGTACAGAACATTGGTGGCACAGGTGGCACCCAGGACCCCGGCCCACTCCAGAGCACAAAGTAGGTGGCAACTGCAAAACATCACCAGCCCCGCCATTTCTTTCATCAGTCGGGTAATTAGTGTTTTTAAATGAGAAAAATTATGCTCCTCCTTTATATGATGGAGCCTCCAGGCAACGATTAGCAAAGGAGTTCAGGGCATGAATCCATGAGGAGACAGAAATAGCCTGGCTTGACGCAGGCTCACCACTATATTTACCTCAAGCAACAGCAACCACTCTCACAGAATAACGATATATTCTGCTGACGGCTTTTCTCGCCCTTTCAACCCTGCCAGTACTCAGAGTGCTGCCTACACATTTGGCATGGCCACCCCACTCCCTCTGACACCCAATCAATTGGTGTTTGTAGCATGTATCAGCATCTTGGCGACAACTCTCCTCGTTTCAGCTTCAGCTCTCAGTGAGCTTCAGAGCCTCTATTTTCACCCAATTCTACAGCTCGAGCAAATGTCAATGGTGAATTCAGGTGTCAGGCTACTTCTCAAGGTCCTAAGGCACATCAAGTAAGTTGACATGCTCAATTTTACTATCTCTGTACTCACTGTTATGCAGAGTTTAATCGGAGCTGCTTACACATCCCTGTTTCCCTCAACACAACAAATGCTGGTCTTCCAAACTAACAGCGTCTTCTCAAGCTGCCTTTGAACATTGAGCCACAGGATGTGCTTGACTGTGATTGAGCACATATGGAGGTCTCCCTGTCAACAAAGCTGGCCTACAGATTCTTGGTTGATTGTGGTCCTGCAAAGGAGCTTCAAAGAGCTACTAGCAAACGAAAGGTAATACTATTGCGTTAGCGGTAGGTAGTAGGAATGTTCTGTATATAAAAGGGAATTACCAGCGAACAAAAGTTTTCAAGAGGAAGCGGCAAGAACGGCGAACAATGAGAGTGAGACAGGAGTGATAAAAGGGAAAAGGCGAGGCGAATGACGTCCACGTGCACCTATCCATCCCGCAATAACAGGCTCATGAGAAGCCATCATAACAACTCTGATCGGCAGGGGATCTGGGCTTTTCTCTCACCCTTCTTGATCATCAGTCCCTGCCGAGCCATTGTGCTCCCGCCCTCGCGCTCACCATCATCTCCCATCAATCACGCGCGGATCATCTCCGGCAACGTCCCCGCTCCCGCGCTCGCTGTCTACAACGATGAGCGCTGTATAGTATACTTCCATGGCTTCCCCTTCGATTCACTTAGTTCTTTTTGGCTATATAGGGTAATCAGGTGTGTAGAATACGATCATGAAGTCCGTTTGTATTAATATTTGATAGATCTCTCATTGCAGCCAGATCTGTAGTGGCCACAGGGGTGTCTGGCCCTCCATCTCTACTCTCCACCATGTTCAATGCATAGCACCTTCTCCTTTGTCTCAAATAGCATGGTTTCTTCACCAATTCTTCGCATTTGTATCCTAAATTAATTGAACAAAGCCACTAGACGTTAGGAACAGTACATGTATATACAGAGGGCCAGACACCCCTGTGGCCACTACAGATCTGGCTGCAATGAGAGATCTATCAAATATTAATACAAACGGACTTCATGATCGTATTCTACACACCTGATTACCCTATATAGCCAAAAAGAACTAAGTGAATCGAAGGGGAAGCCATGGAAGTATAGTATACAGCGCTTATCGTTGTAGACAGCGAGCGCGGGAGCGGGGACGTTGCCGGAGATGATCCGCGCGTGATTGATGGGAGATGATGGTGAGCGCAGAGAATTCGAAGGAGGCGAGAGAGCGCGGGAGTTGTTCCATCAGCCAGCGCCGGTTGTCACGTGAAGAGTGTTCAAAAGGCGCGAGTTACCATAATGGGATGAAAAATTGCAGCCACTAGCGGCGATCGTAATAGTAATACTATTAGTTTGTAATATATAGCTTCAAATGGTTTCTCACATGCAAGAGGCGCTGTGCACCTTGAGGGACCAGCTTATTTGTGATTGGAGTTGGACACCTGAAATGGAGATCATCAATTTAGTGAGCTCAACCCTTCCAACAGTGAAGATATTAGGTCAACTTAACACTATCACAACAAACCTGCAACCAAGTCCACCCGCCTGCAGAAAAAGATCAATGCTGCAGCTAAAGAGAACAAGCCACAAGATGACCCTCATGATGAACGGTTTGAACTTCTCAATACTCAACTCCATTGCGCACAGCACAGCAGGGGGCGAAATCCAAGGTGGTGCATGGTGGAGGGTGATGGCAAACATGTTGCATTGACCATTCAGGATCTCACCTTATGGGCCAGGCAATCTGTGAGTGTTTTGCAGATATGCTCTGCTAGCATTGACTTACTATGTGAGATTTCACCAATGGTGAGAGCTTGGACAAAGTTGGTAAGAATACTCCCGCAGCCTTGAACCTTGAAAGGCAGCAGACCTAGACAAAGAAACTCAAGTTACAACGCTTCCGTGCCCACTACACCAACAGCACCAGTACTCAGGCTAGCTCACCCTCAATTCCGTCCATCAGGATCCTTCACTAGGGGCAAATGCCAATTTCACATGCCTTGACGCATTTCACAGCCTCCCAATTGTCTAAGACAAAAGACCCTTTCAATCCCCTCTGAACGCCACCTTATTGGGCTTTGTTTGAGTAGGTGTGTGATTCTGATATTGAATCACAAGCCAAGAACACATATGAGGTGTAGGCTATCAATTGGATGTGACTGTGCACATGTTCCAGGGATAAGAAAGCAGGGGAAATTCTGTAGAAAATAGTTATGGGAGAAATGGGAAAGGAGGCTTAGTCTACTACAATTGGGTCTTCTACAATAAAGTGGCCTACTATGTGTAGAAAGAAATGTTACTCACAAAGTAACATTTGTGTAGTGTTGAGCTTGAAGAAGGTTTCAGAGTAGAGGAGTGATGGTAAGAGTTATAAGCCAGGGCTCATAACCTGTTTGAAAGTTACGCGTGCAGGGGATAACTTGGAAGGTCAACTACCTCTAGGGGTAAATGTCTTATGATCTCTCTGCTCTCTAGGAGCGGTATATATACATGTCTGTAACTAAATTACTAATGCTACAGTAATGTCGGAGTTGATTTTGTTCATGTGTCACTGTCCATACTCTTGATGTTGATAGGTGTAGTAAACAAGCTATCATATGCCCAACTATATGGTCAACTATTGCAGTTGAATTCCTTGAGACAAACTCAATTGGATAGTACTGGTTTCAAATTGATTTTTTGTGTCTTATGGGTTTGGTTGAGTATTTGACTTTTTTTAAGTCCTTTCTACCCTTGTTGAATGATTTTATACCTTCCACCTCACCAAGACGTTTGATTTCAGTTTTTACTTGAGCAGGTACAAATCAGTCTACTGTAGCATTTATATGTTCACTTGGTTGATCTTCCAATGTATGAGTGACTGTCTTATTTGTATTTTATCTCCCTTGGTTCTGCTCAATGTTTACCAGACTGCCTCTTCAAACAGACCCTCAATGCTGTAAACATCTTTACCATTCCACTTTAACAGTTGTGGGGGAGTTTTAGATATGTAACCTATCCCCCTGGCATGTCAACATGATGATATGCAATTATTACCACAAACACCTTTGGGTATTGTTTCATGAATCTCTGTCACAGATTTTCAATGTTTCTACAAGACTTGCCTTACCAGGCAACGGTATTATTGGGAATATTTAGCGCCTGTCAAGCGCTTATCCAGCACTTATCCGGCGTCTATTTAGGCGCTTATCCAGCGCTTATCTGGCGCTTATCAGGCGCCTATTCCGGCGCTTATTTTCAGTGCCTATCAATTGATGCACTGATGCGCCTCCTGTCTCTGATGCGCTGATGCGCTCCTTTCCTTATCTGTGTATCACATGATAGAACTCTCTGGAACCTTGTGGAACTTGCTGGAAATATGATGTCATAGTATAGAACATTCCATTAGATGATGTCATAGTTCATAGAACCTTCTGGAGAGGTCTAGCCTTGTCTTAGAACAAGCTAGAACAAGTCTAGCCTTGGAGCTGGGTCATGGGGTCAGGTCATGGGGACAATTGCTATTGGTTGATTATTGAAGTGGCACCACTAGGGCATAGGGCATGCTTAGTAAGGTAGATTACTTTGCTTACTCATGTAGGTATTAGGGGTCTTAGGGTAGTACCTGGGGTCCTTCCCTTCATGTATATATAGAGGCACTCCTGAGGGCATATCCCCTCAGTCTTATCCACTCTGTTGATAAAGGTCTACCTTGTACTCTCCAGTACTTTGCTCACCACATCTCTTACACTCTATATCTCTATCTCCCCTTCAAGTTAACCACTTATCTGGTGAGTGTAACCTTAACTGTTACAATCTCAATTAAGTGATTTTGTCAAGTAGTGCTAAAGCAGCAAATTCCTGTCTTCAATGGCCTGACAGTCCTCCTACAATATACTTATATGAGGTCTCATGTAAGTCATGTTATGTGATAAGCTCGCCCATGAGACAAGCAAGCATCAATGGACTTTTGTCATTGGTCACAACTTTTATTACTAATGTGCCCCATATAACCCACTTTAATAAGTATTTTTGTTACTGATACCAATTTTTGTTAGTAAATTGCTGAGCATACTTACTTGGTTAAGTAATTTTGTCATTGGTAACAACTTTTGTTACTAATGTGTCTGGTTTACCAACTTTCATAAGTAATCATCTTATTGATAACAATTCTTTTGACCAATATGTTTGAGACACTCACTTTGATGATTAACTTTGTGACACTATGTCAAATACCAGATTTTCCAGCATCAAAAACGGTTGAAAAAAGCGTGAACTATTGCACAACCAGATCTAAGATTGGATGAGTCAGAAAATGATGTAAAAAATCAGTTTGTGGGTTCTGGATTTCAACCGTTGAAAAATCATGCAGTAAAGCGTTGTGAGGTGCCAAGTTTAGTGATCTAATGTTGTCCAGGATTTGTGAGGTAGCAAAATCGTGACTGTCAGCATGATTTTACTTACTTCAGAAATTTGTAATGATTTTGAAGTTAGCAAAATGCTGCACTGATTCTGCAATAGTGGCAATATTTTACAAATTGAACAAATGTGGTTCAATGCTACTGCCAAGAGCTCAAAGTTGTACTCGGCTTTTTCTGCTTTCAAATTCAATGCACTATTCATACCTCAAATCCTATGCAGAGTACAGAGTTTTGCAGCTGACAAATTTGTGAGAAAATGAATCCAGAAATCTTGAATCTAAAGGCAGCATTTTGCGGTCAAGAAAACCGTTGATCAATGCATCCATGATTGGTATGGTTTTATAGCATGTAAAATCCTCCTTCAAACTGTACGTACAGACAAAGTAGTCCTTAGTCCCTAGTCTGCAGGAAGTTACAGTCAGTACGGACTACGGCCTAGGACTACAGACTACGGACTACGGACTACGGACTAAGGACTACGGACCAAGGGCAAAGGACTAGTTAGTCTGTATGTACATTTAGGAGCAGAATTTACATGCTCCAGAATCTTACTAATGATGCATGCATTTCACCAATGGTTTTGTCAACTGCAAAATGCTGACTTTGTATTCAGAATTTTGGAAATAATTCCCTCAAATTCTGTCAGCCCCAAAACTCTGCGCTCTGCATAGGATTTAAGGCATGGATAGTACATCGGATTTGCAAGCAGAAAAAGCCTACTGCAAATTGTGAGCTCTCAGCACTAGCATTGAACCATGTTTGTTTAGCTTGCAAAATCTTCTCGCCAGAGCAAAATTAGTGCAGAATTTTGCTAACTTGAAAAGAGAAATCACAATTCTGACCTCAGTCATGCGTTGTACAAAGATTTATGTGTATATAGAACCCAGCTGAGAGTCACGGTTTTCATACCTCATAAATTGTATACACCAGCAACATTTTTTCAGCTACTAAATCTCGCACCTTACAAGGCTTTACTGCATGATTATTCAACGGTTCAAATCCAGAACCCACAAACTAAATTTTTGCATCATTTTCTGACCCATCCAATCTTAGATCTGGTTGTGCAATAGTTCACGCTTTTTTCAACCGTTTTATGATGCTGGAAAATCTGGCATTTGACGTAGTGTGACTGGTGACAACGTTTGCTACCAACATGTTTAGATTACCCATTTCAGTAAGTGATTATGTGACTGGTAACAACTTTCATTACCAATGTGTTTAGATCGCTCACTTTCATAAGTAATTCTTGGTAGGTGAAACATTTGTCATTGATGTGCCTGCATTACCCACCTTGATAAGTAATTGTTTTACCAATGTGCTGGAATTAGCCACTTTGATAAGGAATTGTGTACAACTTTTATTATCCTCTGGCCCAGAATACATGCTTTGATAAGTAATTTTGTTATTGGTAAAAACTATGTAACTAATGTATTTGGATTACCCACTTTCATAAGTGACTTTGTTATTGGTAACACATTTTATGATTAATGTGGCCTAATTACCCACTCACAGAAGTAATTGTTTTACTAATGTGTTTGACCTACTCACTTTGATATGCAAATTTGTTGTTGGTAACAACTTTTGTTACTAATGTTCCCTCATTACTCACTTTGATGTTACTGGTAAGAATTATTACTATCAACTTTCAATTTGATAAGTAATGTTGTTATTGGCAACAGCTTTTGTTGCCAATGTCACCCCATGATCCACTTTCATAAGCAGATTTGTTACCAGTAACGGCTTTTGTTACCAATTTATTTAAATCACTCGCTTTCATAAGTACTTTGGTGACGGGTCAACTTACATTATTAACTTCGTCAGAATACTTACTTTGATCAGTATTTCTGTAGCTGCTAGTAACCTTTGTTACTATGAGCTTGGATTACTCACCTCAAAGAGTAAGTTGTTGGAGTTTACAACTTTTGTTATTAATGTGTTTAGATTATTTACCTCCATAAGTATACACATAACTGTCACAGATTTTCAATGTTTCTACAAGACTTGCCTTACCAGGCAACGGTATTATTGGGAATATTTAGGCGCTTATCCAACGCTTATCCGGCGTCTATTTAGGCGCTTATCAGGCGCTTATTCCAGTGCTTATTTCAGTGCTTATCAATTGACGCGCTGATGCGCCATCTGTCTCTGATGTGCTGATGCGCTCCTTTCCTTATCTGTGTATCACATGATAGAACTCTCTGGAACCTTGTGGAACATGCCGGAACTATAATGTCATAGTATAGAACATTCTGGAAAAGTCTAGCCTTGTCTTAGAACAAGCTAGAACAAGTCTAGCCTTGGAACTGGGTCATGGGGTCAGGTCATGGAGACAATTGCTATTGGTTGATTATTGAAGTGGCACCACTAGGGCATAGGGCATGCTTAGTAAGGTAGATTACTTTGCTTACTCATGTAGGTATTAGGGGTCTTAGGGTAGTACCTGGGGTCCTCTCCTTTATGTATATATGAAGGCACTCCTGAGGGCATATCCCCTCAGTCTTATCTACTCAGTTGATCAAGGGCTACTCTGTACTCTCCAGTACTCACTCTCACCCACACTCTACTCTCTATCTCATGATCTCCCCTTTCAGTTCAACAACTATCTGGTGAGTGTAACCTTGACTGTTTCAATATCTATATATATATAAGCAATGCTATCTTGTTGATGTGTCCACTTTGCAATGAATCATCACTCTTAGCTGTAGATGCTCCCATAGCTGAGTGTTACAATTCCTGAAGAATGAAGAAGAATTGTTCCAGTGTGCTCCAGCACATTGATGCCTTTTCAGATGTGACCTTTTTGTCCCCCAAAGTGTGGGAATTTGATGGCAGAATACAGACAGTAATAGTGTCAATAACAAAACAATGAATACAGCTGATGGCATCACACTGGCCTTGTTATCAGCCCCTTATAACTTTGTATCAGATCACTTTTGCAATCAAAATGCAGTTTTTGATTTTTACAGACTGCATATGGGTACAAATCTGTACATATAGTACACTGTTGGATAGCCCTATCTTGTGGCAACATTCTGGCACAAAAATCCTGTCAATTGAAGTGGAATTGAGCAAGTTATGGCCAGTCTACTGAAAAAAGTCATCCAGACTCAGATTCAAACTCCACTCCTGCTGGCAGATGATGGCTAATTCTGGTCAGGTACATGTGCTGCAATCTACAGACATTGCTTGCTCTCTGAACAAGGAGTACAATTAGAAGACATGCCACACATAGTATTGGCTCTGAGAAAGAATTACCAGTACTTTGGAAGCTAACTACAAATACTCAACCCCTACATTCTTGTACAATGTAAATTTGTGGCTGCATTAGCAGTGAGTACTGTATCTGATTGTTCCACACAGTTTCACAACTGTTAGTTGCTCTCTAAGCAGGAGTTACAATCAGAACACAGCCTGTGGCAGTTCCAATGGGGGTGAGGCAGTTCAGACATCAACAGTACATGGTTGCATCAGCAGCAAGCACTGCATTGAATTGTTGCACAAAGTCTCACAACCATTAGTTGCTCTCTAAGGAGGAGTCAAAATCAGAACATAGCCTGTGGCAGTTCTAATGGGGCTGAGGCAGTTCAGACATTAACCGGACGTGGTTGCATTACCATAGAGCACTGCCTTTGGTTCTTCCACACAGTTTCACAACCACCAGTTGCACTATAAGCAGGTGTTACAATCAGACCACAGCCTGTGGCAGTTCCAATGGGGGTGAGGCAGTGCAGACACCAACAGGACACTTGTACCATGTTGTAGCAATTGATCTATTGAGACACCCTCAAGCCCTTCATTCTTGAAGCAAGTAATTTTTCTAGAATCAGCAGTGAACACTGCACAAAATTAATGACAAGATAGATGAAGCCCCTTGCTACCGTTGATGACTACCTTCATCAATGTATATCTTCTTTTCCTGCAACCAAACTTGTCAAGTGTAGTACAATCACTTCATCCCATATATCAAAGATGTCACCAATAGCAAATGCCTGTAATACAGTCAATATTTATGACCAGATGGCTTGCCAAGGTCCTTACCAGGAACAGAGTTGTTTACAGATGTTGTTTTTGGTAACAAATTCACAGGTGCAATTAACTATTTCATGCCATATGATTCATTCAATATTCTATCAATAACATAATCACTTGTAACCCTGCTCCTGCAGTTTACCAAATTATATCTACATTATTCAACATAGTCCAACACCGTTAATTAGAAGACGCATGTCAAACAATTTTTATCTCCATGCTCTACTCCACAAACTTGTTTTAATTCTGTACTCACACCCATTGTTGCACTTCAAACAATACAGCACAGTCCCTCTTCTGTCATTAATGATTGTGTGCTCTAGTGAAGACAAACTACTAACTTGTTATACATTACTCATCAAAGAAGCTATTCCCAACACAATTATTTGTTCAGGCTGCTGACAGCACCAAGTTTACTTACAAACCTGGCTCAAAAAGTAATATTTCATTCAATCTTCAGGAATTGTACTTGCCGCTTGCCGCCCTTGCTAACGCTAGTTTTATCATGTCTGTTAGTTTTGCATGGGTTCTGGGTTCAAGTTCCCTCACAGGTAAATATTTCTTGCATCTAAGCACTGGTTCTCCGTGTCGAAGCGCTGCAATTGCAGTACTTCGACAGTAACACGGCCCGCTGCGGTCAAGCGTGCAGCTGACCTTGAATCTGAGTCCGAGCACTGTTTTTCAGTAAACTGGCCGTAACTTACTCAGTTTTGCTCCAAATTACAAATTGCTGCAGCCAGAATGACCGCAGAATATAGGGCTATTGAATGATGTAAAGCTTACCACAATTTGTATCGATTTTCCCGCTGTAAAAAGTGAATACTGTGTTTCCGGGAAAAGTGCCCAAATAACAAGTTTTGAAGCGCTAGTAAGAAACTCAGTACTTTCCCATCAAATGCATTCTTTGTGGTAAGAAAAAGAGTGTTAATTTCTGTATTCCCCATCAAATCTTGTTGCATAGAACAACAGTGTTCCATTTTGCAACAGCTCAAAGCACCGGCATGCACTGGAACAGTTCTTCATTCTTCAGGAATTGCAAAGTTCATATGTGTAATATCTTCAGTATATCTACCAGTATGCATTCCGTCAAGATTGTCTTATTTCTTTTCTTTCTATTACTCTCATTCAATATCTGGCAGTCTGCCTGTTCAAACGGACCTTCAATGCTCTAAACATTACAAGTTCTGAAGACTGAAGAATTGTTCCAGTGCATACACGTACTTTGAGCTTTTGCAACATGTGATGCTATTGTCATGGAGACAGGGCTCGACGTGACAAACAGGGACACAATGTGGATGACAACAAAGAGGTGATGGCAGGCGTGAAGCAGAATGTCTTCAGCAGCTATCAAACTTATTCAGAGATCTAGCCCGGTAAGACAAAGTTAGTGTTTGTACTACCAGCTATATAGTACAGGAGGGGTTTGCCTACCTAGCCCAGTAAAGACCAAGAGGTCAAGATTGTCACAGATTTTCAATGCTTCTACAAGACTTGCCTTACCAGGCAACGGTATTATTGGGAATATTTAAGCGCTTATCAGGCACTTATTCCGGCGCTTATTCTCAGTGCCTATCAATTGATGCGCTGATGCACCTCCTATCTCTGACGCGCTCCTTTCCTTATCTGTGTATCACATGATAGAACTCTCTGGAACCTTGTGGAACATGCTGGAACTATGATGTCATAGTATAGAACATTCCATTAGATGATGTCATAGTTCATAGAACCTTCTGGAGAGGTCTAGCCTTGTCTTAGACCAAGCTAGAACAAGTCTAGCCTTGGGACTGGGTCATGGGGTCAGGTCATGGGGACAATTGCTATTGGTTGATTATTGAAGTGGCACCACTAGGGCATAGGGCATGCTTAGTAAGGTAGATTACTTTGCTTACTCATGTAGGTATTAGGGGTCTTAGGGTAGTACCTGGGGTCCTTCCCTTCATGTATATATAGAGGCACTCCAGAGGGCATATCCCCTCAGTCTTATCCACTCTGTTGATCAAGGGCTACTTCGTACTCCCCAGTACTCACTCTCACCAACACTCTACTCTCTATATCTCTGTCTCCCCCTCAAGTTAAACACTTATCTGGTGAGTGTAACCTTAACTGTTACAGAGATGAGGGGGCTAGGAGTGTACATGCAGCATCTGATATAGACTTCAGGGACCTGCACACAGACCATGTTGAGGGCAGGCTTTGCAAGAAGCCGTGTGAACAAAGAACAATAGAACTACCTAAAGGAGAACAATAGCTATTCTCTGGACTTTGCCAAGACCTCTACTCGTGAGAGAATCTATCTACAAGGAGACCACCTATTGTATTCCATTCCCACACCTGTGAGAACATTCTTCCATATAGAGAACAAATAGCCAAAGAACAATAGGAGTCTATGTGAACAGTATCTATGACATTAAACCCTAGCTACGGGCTGAGCCATGTGGTTGTAGCCATGTGGTCTTACATAAGCTGAGTCACGTGCCAGTGTGATGTAGCAGCTAGTAATGTGACCATGTAGAGCATCTAAGCCACGTGATACGGGCACTTTTAGACGTGAAAGGGGTTTGTGCAAAAAGAGGATTGTAACTGGGTTGCAGCCATCCTCTCTTGTACCAGTACCACCACCATTGAAGATAAGTGCGCATGATGACTCCTTCGACGCACAACGTGCCTATGGCAACAGCAGCACAAACAAAGTCCAATTTGCTTACAGTTGGGCCCGTTCAAATGGCTGGCTCTGTTGAGCCCTTTGAACCATACGGGAGCAGACCTAACAAGTCTGCGCCCAAATCTTTGAACTCAAAAGAGGCCCCTGCTCTGCAGGACCCCGTTGCCTCTAGTGGTGCAGCTGCTAGAGGCCTCAACCCAATCCCTGAGAGCTCCACCGCCCCTGTGCATAGCTTGGGTGCTGACCCACACGTGATTCATCTTCATGCCCCCAAGGTCTGTGCAACTATTGTCCAGACGTTGCAGGCAAATGAGGCGCCATTGCAGGTAAGCATATGCACCCCCCAATTGTCCATCAATCCATGTGCCCGTCATTTGATGGACACAAGGATTGCTTCTGCGCAACATGGGACTGCACTTATTTTTGTGTTTTGAATTCAGATTCCAACATTGACCCAGGCTGTTCCAGCTGGGTCTAATCCTTTCTAAGGGCAAACGCGCACTAGTGAGCCCGAGGACAGAAACCAATCGCAGAGAACCGGGGGGGAATCATTCCTCCAGGTGTTTGAATGCAGAGGCAAGAGTGCAGTGGGTGACATTCTGGATTGTGTCATTGAGTTGCTCAATAACATCACGGTGGCAGCCCCTAGTTGGGATCTGTCTGGTGTGTTCTTTGCAGAACTGCCTGTAGGTAGGCGGGAATTCACTCTAAATTGCATTGTGGGTCTGTTACAGATGGTGACAGACCACTTCGAGGTGTACATCCGGAAGTGGGATCCTGCTTCCCCTTCTCTCCTCATTGTGTCCACTCAGGCGCACCAACACATTGAGGCCTCAAAATTTATTTGATGCACAATGTCCGACATGGCATCTAGCGTCAGTTAGATCTGCTCTGACATGGCCAAATTGCACAGTGAGCAGAATCTCAGGTTTCAACAGGAACAAATGGAGGTGGATGACAAGGCTTTGCCGTCGTATGCCCACCCAACAAAAGCGTCAGCAGCCAGTGGATCTGGTCCCAAGGCCAAAAAGATGCTCAATTTGATTTGTATTGCTCCTGGTCATGTATCTTGTAGAGAGAGTGGTAGTGCGGTGAGTAATGCAATGACTTCTGCAGACGAGGGTGGTGCTGCCTCGGAAGCCAGAGAGATCATGACACCGGAAGCCAGAAAGAGCTACACCGATGCCACCAAAGCAAAGGGGAAGGACAAGGCGCCAGCCAAGTTTTTGCTCAAGGGTATACACCCGTCTGTTGCATTGAGTTATTGTCAACGCCAAGCAGCGGCTGCCAAGAAGGCGGCTGCTTCTGCTTCCACCTCAATGACTGCTCCTCCTGCCTTGATAGGGGAGACGAATCTTGGCAAATGTCTGCATGCGGACTCTACTCATAACATGGAGCGCCCTGACACTCCATCCACCGCAGTTCTGCCAACAAAGAAGCTCTGGACTGCTGACAACTGGTTCCAGTCGCTCTCGGTGGAGATGGTTAACAACTTCGCCCTGGGATTACGTGTCTTGGGCCCCACAGCTGTTGACTTTAGCATTGACCAGATCTTAGCAACTGGTCAAAAAATGGGCTCATTTGGTTTCCCAATCAAAGTGTCCTCCCAAGCCGTCCCTCCCCCTCCTGCTCCGGCAAACCCCCCTGCAAATGCTTTGGCAGGACAGGGTGCGAGTGCACCGGCGGTACGAGACAAGGGTAAGGGAAAAATTGTCATCCCAGGTACCCATCCTACAAGCAACACCAAACAGATACAAGAGCAAATTTTGTACATGAGCCTAAGCTTAAGGCCCCCGTTGTTCACGCTCCTCGGCCTCCAGAGTTGAAGACTACGGTGGTGATCACATTTTCCCAGTCTGCTGACGAGAGGTCAATCTGCAAGGAAGAATAAGTCCGAGCCATTGTGGCCAGACTTTATCATAGATGGCAGGTGGCTGAGCATAGGAAGAAGGGAGGCACAGCGTCCACCTTCCAACCAAAGTTGGTTATCAGGGTGAAGTGGGACGGGAAATGGCGAAACCAGCTTCAGTTGGCTTTTCAAGTGTGTCCTGAACTCAACTTTGTGAACTTGCTCAAAGATGTCTGGAAGGACGTGACCAGTGAGAATATTGCTGGTTGTATTGTATCCTCCCTGTAACCCCTGCCACCCCCCCCCCCCCCCCCATCACAAAGACATTTACCTGTACTGGCTGATTCATCACCAGACATTCCATTAGCTATGTTGTCCAACCTATTGTTTGGCAAGAGACATTTCCTCTGGTTGCCTGACATCCCGCTTGCGCATTTCAGAAGAATGCGAGAGCGGCTTAAGAATCTTGAATTCAGTGGTGACAGTCTTCTGCAACCGTCATCCGGTGTTCAGCCTGCACTTAGTGGTCACGTCCAATCCTCTGCTGACATACCTCTAGCAAGCCTTGCTACTCCTACTCAGCTGGAACTGGACAAACTCCTTGACATCAAAGATGCTGACCCCACCATGAGGTGCATTAGTGCCAATGTTCAGAAGTCTTGATACAACATGTCTTTGTTTCTCAAGCAATATTGTGATTGGGACATAATCTGCATCCAAGAACCATTCTGGGGACACATCAAGAATTTTGCTTTCATGACAAACAAAGAGGGTGAAGGATACATGCAAACGATTACCCACCGTGAGTTCATCAGCATTGGTGCTCAGGAAAGAGCGCGAGCAATGGTGTTTGTGAACAAGCGTTGGAAAGCGCACATGCCTCGACTGCAGTCTGACCTTCCTAAATGTCCACAGTTCTCACGAAGCAAACTTGGCTCTCACTTGCCTGGAGAACCATGTTTCTACATTACCACACATCACATTCATGTGCGAGGATTTCAATATTCATCACATAAATTGGGATAAGAATGAACAAACTAATTGTTGCCCTCAATATTTGAGACAAGGAGATGAGCTCATTGCTTTATCTGAAATGGAGCTGGGGCTTGTGCTACTTAATGACTCATCTGGGCCTGCAACGTGGCACTCAAAAAATTTGGACCATCGTCCAGGTGTACTTAATTTGGTGGGAGCAGACCCAGTGTTGTGGATGGCCAGACTAGCCCTTATTTTTGGCAATTTACCTCTTGTGTTTATCTTTAAAACCTGTGGCTACAACCCTTTTGCAATCCTCTTTGCGCAAAACACTTTGCACATCTATTAAGCGCCTGTATCATGTGGCTTAGATGCTCTACATGGTTACGTTACTAGCTGCTACGTCACACTGGCACGTGACTCAGCGTATGTAAGACCACATGGCTACAGCCACATGGCTCAGCCCAGAGCTATGGTTTGATGTCATAGATAGCACGCACATGGACTCTTATTGTTCTTTCCCTATTGTTCTCTTTATGGAAGAATGCTCTCACAGGTGTGGGAATGGAATACAATAGTTGGTCTCCTTTTAGATGGATTCTCTCACGAGTAGAGGTCTTGGCAGAGTCCAGACAATAGCTATTGTTCTCCTTTAGGTAGTTCTTTTCTTCTTCGTTCACATGGCTTCTTGCAAAGCCTGCCCTCAACATGGTCTGTGCGCAGGTCCCTGAAGTCTATATAAGATGCTGCATGTACGCTCCTAGCCCCCCATCTCGACCTCTTGGTCTTTACTGGGCTAGGTAAGCAACCCCCTCTTGTACTACATAGCTGGTAGTAACAATACTAACTTGGTCTTTACTGGGCTAGCAACTTGCATAAAGTTTGATAGCTGGTCAGAGCATTGTGCTTCACGCCTGCCACCACCTCTTCGTTGTCTTCCACGTTGTGTCCCTTTTAGTTGCGTCGAGCTTTGTCTCCGTGACACCATGTGGTTGTAGCCATGTGGTCTTACATAAGCTGAGTCACGTGCCAGTGTGATGTAGCAGCTAGTAACGTGACCATGTAGAGCATCTAAGCCACATGATACGGGCACTTTTAGACGTGAAAGGGGTTTGTGCAAGGAGGATTGCAACTGGGTTGTAGCCCGGAGTTTTACAGATAAAAACAAGAGGTAAATGGCGAAACATAAGGGCTAGTCAGGCCATCCACGACAGTGAGAGCACTGTGCTTCAAGCCTGCCACCACTTCTTCGTTGTCATCCACATTGTGTCCCTATTAGTTGCATTGAGCTTCGTCTCCGTGACATTAGGTCGAGATTGTTGTGTAACCCCTGGGTTTATATCTCCTCCCCCACCATTTACAGAAGTTTATTCCTGTTTGACAAGTACGTCTCTGGTCTCATCATACCGTTGAGCTACCACTTACGTCGACCGTTTGAATTCCCCTTGCGTTGTCTAGTGCCTAAAGACACGGGCTCCTGTTTCTCAAAGGACCTCTCTACGAAGAAGCCTCAGCTCAAGAGGTGCCTACCCCCGTCAACACCCAACAAAGAAAAATTACGTATCATCACATCACAAGACATGGACCCTAACCAAGACCAGCAGAACGCTGCTCCTGCCGCTGCCAACTTGAGTGCACAGGACATCCTCAACATGTATCCTCAACATGTTTGGTATTCTGACACAGAGAATGGTGGACCTCACCAATCAAGTTGCTGCTCTGGCAGCTGTACAACCCACAGCAACTGCCACGGCTACCCACACCTCCCGGGAACGGAGTATTGTTGAAAAACCGGTCTCCTTCAAAGGTAAAACTTTGTCAGAAGCAAGGCTCTTCTGCCATGCTTTTATTGTCTGGGCCCAGAACCAGGGAAAGGTGTTCTTCTAGCAAGACGCTTAAGGCCAGGTCCGGCTGGACAACAGTGGCACAAGGATCTTTGATCCTCACAAACTCATCACCAGCACTCTGTCGTTCATGCAGGACGCCGCCGCCAACTGGGCCCGTCCTCATATTGAGGAGCTTGCAAACAGCAAACCAGCTTTTGGCAACAGCTGGGATACATTTGTCAAGGCATTCAAAGCCAAATTTGAGCCTATTGACGCTGTCATGGAGGCGAAGACAAAGATTGCCAACATGAAGCAGGGCTATAAGACCTTTGCCACTCATATCTCCGAGTTTGGGACCTGGGCCCCTCGCACTTGCTGGAGCCAGCAGGACCTCTTTGATTGCCTCAAGTCAAGCTTGAGCACCAGGTACTTGCAATGTGTCTCGTACTTCCAGATCCCCGCCGCCACATATGACACTCTCAAAGACCAATGCAAAGCGGCCGATGCTCAACTTGCCGACCTCCCCAACAGCACCGGCAAGGTCATGGTGGACAGCTTGTTGGGACACGGCAAGTCCCACCAACAAGCGTTCCGAGATCCCAACGCCATGGAGATTAACGTGTCCTGTTTCTCCGCCTCGTTTGACGCGCTCTTTGCGGGTCTGGGCAAACAGGAGATCTGTAACAGTTAAGGTTACACTCACCAGATAGTTGTTAAACTTGAAGGGGAGATAGTGAGATAGAGTGTAAGAGGTGTGGTGAGCGAAGTACTGGAGAGTACAAGGTAGTCCTTTATCAACAGAGTGGATAAGACTGAGGGGATATGCCCTCAGGAGTGCCTCTATATATACATGAAGGGGAGGACCCCAGGTACTACCCTAAGACCCCTAATACCTACATGAGTAAGCGAAGTAATCTACCTTACTAAGCATGCCCTATGCCCTAGTGGTGCCACTTCAATAATCAACCAATAGCAATTGTCCCCATGACCTGACCCCATGACCCAGCTCCAAGGCTAGACTTGTTCTAGCTTGTTCTAAGACAAGGCTAGACTTTTCCAGAAGGTTCTAGGAACTATAACATCATCTAATGGAATGTTCTATACTATGACATCATAGTTCCAGCATGTTCCACAATGTTCCAGAGAGTTCTATCATGTGATACACAGATAAGGAAAGGAGCGCATCAGCGCATTAGAGACAGAAGGCGCATCAGCGCATCAATTGATAGGCACTGAGAATAAGCGCCGGAATAGGCGCCTGATAAGCGCCAGATAAGCGCTGGATAAGCGCCTAAATAGATGCCGGATAAGCGCTGGATAAGCGCTTGACAAGCGCTTAAATATTCCCAATAATACCGTTGCCTGGTAAGGCAAGTCTTGTAGAAACATTAAAAATCTGTGATAAGATCTTCCAGAAATGGAAGAAAGAGATGAGCAAGCGCTGCTCGGTTTGTGGTTCTTAGAATCAAAAGAAGAGGTATTTGAAGCACTCAGATGACCTGGTCTACAACCACTGTGGTGGCACTGGTCACTGGGGTTCCGTTTCCCTGAAAAAGCTTCAAGGCATCCCTAAGGGACAAAAAGTTGCTGCTACCTTGTCAACCTTGTCGACCACTACCACAACGAAGCAAAACGCATCCAATGACAAGGATGCTAAGATTGCTGCGCTAAAGGACATGCTGGACATCCAAAAGAAGCAAATAGATGAAATGGCAGCAAAGATTAACGCAGTTTTTTGAAACAGACTCGTAATGCAGCCGCAGCTGCGAGTCCCCCCAATATCCTGTTCTTGTCTCCTTTGTTGTCTGCCTTGTCTTCTGCCATGCAACCATAGCAACTCTGTACCTGGCTTCTGTTATTTCTGCATGTACTATATTGTTGTTAGATTGGTTATCGTCTCATTTCCAAATACATGTACTAGTAAAAGGTCTGAATAAAAGCATTTGTGTTCCTGCTATGATTGATTTAGGAGCTACGGCTTTATTCATCAGTCACCAACTTGTCAAAAAGCATAAGATTATCCAGCACCTGCTCGAAACGGTCATCTTTTTGCATAATATTGACAGAACTAAGGATAAAGCTGGCGTATCAACGCACTTTGTTTGCCTTACACTCACAGTCAGAGACCACACGAAAAAAGCAGAGTTTCTTGTCACGGACTTGGGTCCAGAAGACATCATTCTTGGGCTACCATGGCTCAAGCACGTAAACCCTACTGTTAGCTGAAAAAAAAGGAGAAATGACAATTCTGAGCGGCTCGGAAGAATCTCCTGACAAACATTTCCAGAAGGTTGACGGTAATTGCAAAAAACATAGACAATGGGTCAAAGCTGGTATCATCCAAGACACCACAGACAAAGTCTGGTGTATGGCCGGCTTCACCTACTCTATCAAGCTTGCTGCTGAAGCAAACAAAGCTAAAGCTCAGTGCTCCTTTGAAGATATTGTTCCATCAGAGTATCACAGACACGCTAAAGTCTTCTCTGAGGAAGAGTCTAATTGGCTACCCCATCAACGACATCACTTTGAAAAATTGTTACCCTCTACCGCTTGCCACCGACATCATCAACAAGCTCAAGGGTGCAAAGATCTTCACAAAATTCAATGTGTGTTGGGGATATCACAATGTCTGAATTAAAGAAGGGGACAAGTACAAAGCGGCCTTTGTCAGCAACCAAGGACTTTTTGAACCTAAAGTCATGTTCTTTGGTCTTACAAACTCACCCGCTACCTTCCAGGCTCTGATGGACAACATCTTTACCAACCTTGTTGCCGAGGGCAAGGTGGCTGTCTATCTAGATGACATTTTAATCTGGAGCAACAACCTGATGGAGCACCGCAAGGTTGTCCATGAAGTCCTTGAGCGACTTCAGCAGCATGATCTCTATCTTTGGCCAAAAAAGTGTGAGTTTGAGAAATCTGAGATTGAGTACCTCGGGTTGATCATTTGCGCCGGCAAAGTAGCTATGGACCCTGTCAAAGTCCAAGCAGTTTCTACGTGTCCTACACCCAAGAATTTCAAAGAAGTTAGAGGATTCATCGGGTTTGCCAACTTCTACCAACACTTCATCCAAGACTTCTCAAAGCACGCACGGCCTCTACACAACCTGACTAAAAAGGATGTGCCGTTTGTCTAGGGTCCAGCACCGCAGACTGCCGTCACATTGCTAAAGAGGGCCTTTACCACTAAGCCTATCTTGGCAGTCTAGGACCCTGAACTCCCTACACGTCTAGAAGTCAATGCCTCGGGCTATGCAACCAGTAGAATCATCTCCCAGAAATCTAAAGAAGATAGATTCTATCACCCTATTGCCTACCGGTCCACATCCATGACTGAAGCAGAGTGTAACTACAAAATCTTTGATTGGGAGATGTTAGCCATGACTGAAGCTTTCAAAGATTGGCGCCACTACCTTGAGGGGCTCAAGGAACCATTTGAGATCTGGACAGATCACGCAAACCTGCAGTATTGGAAAACTGCGCAACACCTTACTTGACATGAAGCATGTTGGTCAATACTCTTGGCTGACTTTGACTTCGTGTTGGTTCACCAGCCTGGCAGTACCATGATACACACTGATCTTCAACTCACACGCTGTCACAGACAAAGAAGACAACAAGAATCAGGTGGTACTGAAACCGGAACACTTCCGGATTGTTGCTACTAGCACACTTGCCACTCCCTTTCCGCTCAAATCAAAGATCCGAGAATGCACGGAACAAGAAGCAGAAGTTGCACAAGCTCTTGCTACCCTTCAAAAGAAGGGTCCTCACAAACCTGTTGGCGATTTACTCAAATGAGAAGAGAGTGACGGACTCATCTATTACAAGGGAAAACTCTACATCCCTAACAACAAATAGCTCCAAGCTTCGTACTAGCTATGTAGCCATACTGTATGATAGATCATTGCAAGGCTGAATGTGCACAAGCAGTTGGAGGCTATTATAGGTTGGTAGCCCACCTAGTGCCAGTGCCGAGAGCTTCGGCACTCATTGGCACTCGTCGGCAGGACCTGTTGGCGCTGGTTTTCTTGCAACTTTGTGGCTGACCAGCCTGTTATGGTACATTGCTGCGCATTTTGCCACGTGGGCTGTAATAAATTACTGGTCACTTCGGGAACTTTGTCTCACGGTTTTCTAGACGCTTAGAATTGATGATATACTGCTATGCTGAAACAGATATGCATAGTATATTGTACGGCATTATTGACACGAGAGATGATGTGACAAGCTCACGAGTGCCGCTGGCAACGTTGTGGTGGCCCGGCAGCGGTGTTGTTGCCGTTGTTGTCAATGGCACCAAGACAACGTTTGTCTCTACTATATGCAAGAGTGAGACGAGCTCCAGATGTGTATTGTAGGTTTACTTACCCTGTGGATTCAACCAACACCCTTGCCTTACAAATCTGCTCGAGGACTTGCGAGAACGCCCAAGCAACATCTGTTGCTGAGCTCACCCAATCCTTTGCGTTGGCCATGTTGTGATAGCACAGCAGTGCAGCAAGGACATTCACCAGTCCGTTGGTACCAGTATGGATGAATGCATCCCAACACCTTCGCCTTCCTGCACGTACTGGCTGTCTACCTTCTGCTGCCACGTCGGGTTCAGTGCATCCCACCACGCATTCCATGCTTCTCCGTAGGCCGCTTTCTCAGCTTCCCCTCATATGTCTATCCTCGTTCATTGTCCGTTCTTACCCCATGCCTCCACCTCAGGAGGCCTGTGGCTGAGAGCCAACTCCAGACGCTGTCAAATAAATGTCAGATATATGCACAGGCAACAGAATACCCAACGTACTGAGGATGCAAATTCTTGTGCCTGCTTGATTTCAACCCATGTAACGAGCAGCGGCAGCCAGATTGCTCAATGCGCTTCTGGCAGCTCCTCGGCCATGAAGCGTGTGTAGTGTTCACTGACCCAGTCAGGCCAGTCGGTTTTGTCGACAGCGCTCATTACTGTGAGCAAGTTCATGCTAGGGCAACCTGAGTCATTTTCTTCCTGAGGCGCTTGCCAACCAGGGCTAGGCGCAGTAATGCCAGAGTCTGCGCTATCTGGGAGAGAAGTGTCACGGAGACGAAGCTCGACGCAACTAAAAGGGACACAATGTGGAAGACGACGAAGAGGTGGTGGCAGGCTTGAAGCACAATGCTCTCACCAGCTATCAAACTTTATGCAAGTTGCTAGCCCAGTAAAGACCAAGTTAGTATTCTGACTACCAGCTATGTAGTACAGAGGGGATTTGCTTACCTAGCCCAGTAAAGACCAAGAGGTCGAGATGGGGGCTAGGAGCGTACATGCAGCAGTATATATAGACTTCAGGGACCTGCACACAGACCATGTTGAGGGCAGGCTTTGCAAGAAGCCGTGTGAACAAAGAACAAAAGAACTACCTAAAGGAGAACAATAGCTATTGTCTAGTCCTTGCCAAGAACTCTACTCGTGAGAGAATCTATCTAAAAGGAGACCAACTATTGTATTCCATTCCCACACCTGTGAGAACATCCTTCCATAAAGAGAACAATAGGGAAAGAACAATAAGGAGCCCATGTGGATGGTATCTATGACGTCAAACCCTAGCTATGGGCTGAGCCATGTGCTTGTAGCCATGTGGTCTTACTTAAGCTAAGTCACATGCCAGTGTGATGTAGTAGCAAGTAATGTGACCGTGTGGAGCATCTAAGCCACGTGATACGGGCGCTTAATAGACGTGCAAAGGAGCTTATGCAGGAAAGGTTGCAACTAAGCTGCAGCCCGGAGTTTTATGGATAAAAACAAGAGGTAAATTGCGAAAATTAAGGGCTAGTCAGGCCATCCATGACAAGAAGGTTGAAATGGTTCCTGCTCCTTGTCAACAGACACCAGCTGGGCAGACATATCTTCTGCTTCATTGTCAAAGAGCAACCTCGATGGACTGTCTCCGGGTGGAGGTGTTGTGTTGCTATGTACCGTAGCGTTCTCAGAGGTGGGAATGGTGACAGCGGGCAACAGTGACAAATTCAAAGCGTTGGCGGGTACATCAGGAGCTGGCAACGCTGCCTGAGGGTTGATCAACGTTGAAGTGGTTGCTGTGGGAGATAATGGAGGAGAATCAAGCGACGTGACAGATTTGTTCTGAGTTTCACATGCTTGTGATGTTGACTTCCCAATTGGGAAACCGGTGTTGCCAACACCTAAGCCTAAGGAGCACAACAAAACTGCGTTTCTGACCATATTGCACTCTCTGTCCAATTCAAATGGTGTCAGACCGTTCCACTCTTTTATCTTTTGTCCCCACTCTGCCTCCTCTAGAGTCTCCAGCCATTTCACCAGCTCTGCAGGCGTGTTGTCTTGCAGAGCAACCTGTACTTCACGTTCACTGACGCCTGGTTTGATAGTGATTCTATGTGGTTGTGCTGTAGGACATCTGGATGTTGTACTGTTTGACGCTGCATTGTCAGGTGTAGCGCCAGAGCTCAAGCTGGTAGGCTGTTTCCTCGTGCTTTGCATAGGCGGTGCTGACAATCCGTTGGCAGTCTCAACTGATTCCTCATCCACACCTTCAGTATGTTCAACCTCAGGTCCCAAACACCCCTTGCTATTGCTAGCATCTACGGACAAATCATCCAGCACACTCAAAGATGTGTTTGGTGCATCATACCCTGGTGGCACAGTAAGTGCGTTTGATCAGAGTGCTCTCTGAGGAAGACTCACGCTGTGTATGTTTTAGGAACTTATAAAACTGTGCAAGGACGTTCTTCTTGAAGCCATCCTGGTCAGATTGCTCAAAATCGCGAGGGACTGCACCCGTTGAGACACTAACATACCCCCCGGACACAAAGGGACCGGGCACAAACACACCTGACCTCGCGAGAGGCGATTACATGTGTAAGTAGGGGTTGAGGGTATGCGTGAATGTAGGTTGCGAGTGGGTCTAAGAGTCCTAGGCTGCACCTAGACTCGGGCGAGCGGTGATGCATTTTCAGGGCTCGGAGTGCGAGGCCAAAAGCGCTGTGGTTTGTTTGGGTAGCTGGGAAAAGTTCCAGGTAGAAAGGTGTAAAGTAAAACCAAGCAAGGCAATGCAATGCAAAGAGGCAATAGAACTTAAGTGTTGCAAAAGAAAGTGGTATAAAAGTGATAGAGCTAGGGGCAACGCAGTGGTGAAGAAAGGGGAGCAATTGGAATGCGATACACAAGAGGGGGGAGAGGAAGTGGTGTGGTAAAGTGTGAGGTAAAGGACTGCGCTGGCTCATTGCAAGGGGATAACGCAAAACGCCATGGTAAACACAGTAGGAAACGCAATGGGAACGCAGAATAAACGCAGTCTAAATCGCAGTAGCCTTGAGAAAGAGAAGGGGCGGCTGTAAAAGGGGTTCACAGTGAAGGAGAGCGCAGTAAGGCTCAGTAGCTTTGAGAAGGAGAAGGGGCAGCTGTAAAAAGGGGTTGCAGTGAAGGAGAACACAGTAAGACTCAGTAGCCTTGAGAAGGAGAAGGGGCGGCTGTAAAAGGGGGTCGCAGTGAAGGAGAAACACAGCACAGTAAGTAACGCAGTGAAATAAATGCAGTAGAAACACAAAAGGGGGTCGCAATGAAGGCGAAACTGGCGCAGGGTGAGAGATACGCACTGCGGAGTTGCTCAAGAAGCAAGGGAAAAGTGGCAGGGGCAACTTTGAGGGGGAAACTGCGGGGGTGTCGCATTCTAAGCTACGCAAAGTACAGACCAAGCGTATATAAGTAAGCAGCAATAGGGGCTATAGCGAATTGAAGCCATGCGAGAGCAAGGCAAGAAAAGGGGCATCGCGCAATGAAACAAGGGAAAAACGCGAAACATGTTACAGGAGCAATAGGGCACTGCCAATGGTGCAGCTAACTCGGAGCAACCAATCAGGCCATAGTCCAATGACCCGAGGCAATGCGAGGCTATGCAATGAAAAATAGAGGTAGTGGGATGGAAGCAAATCCTTTAGCCGCTCTGCAATAGGTAAAATCCTCCTATCAAAGAGAACAGGCCGCGGAATCCAAGGGAGAGAGGGAGAAAGGAGGCTGGGAGGTTCCAATAGCTATGAGCTTGAGTGCGAGGGACTACAAGGATGCAATATGCGGCAAGTGAAGCCATGCGATGCGAAGCCATGCAAAGCGAAGCGGAGGGAATGCAACGCGAGGCAAAGCGAGGCAAAGCGAGGCAAAGCGAGGCAAAGCGAGGCGAAGCAAAGCAAACCAATGCGAAGGGAAGCAAAGCGGAGGGAATGCAACGCGAAGCGAAGCAAGGCGGCGCAAGGCAAAGCGATGCAATGGAAAGCAAAGTAATATTGTTTGATGCAACACAATGCAATATGCAACCTTGCAAGTCTTGCCAGAAACAAGGGCTTGCTGCTAGTCCATGCAAATGTGCTCGCATTTGGGCCTGTTGCACGTCCAGCAATTTCCGGGCGTATCAGCGAACGAGCTCAAGGTTATCAAAGCAGCTGAGAAGTATCGAGCCGTGTGGCGCCCCAAAAGGGACCTGTCAGGGTCAGGAGAGTGGCGGGGAGTTGAAGCATTCAGACATACGGTGTCTACAAGTGGACAAGGATGGCAAGAACGCTACCTCTGAAGGTCGGCATACAGTGTCGTGGATATGGATGGCTGCTGATGCGGGAGACAATGATGGCATGGCAGGTCTTAACGACGGGAAGCACAAGAGCATCATGAAGACTCTGACTATGCATTGAAGCTGGTTCACAGCACTTTGTGTGGAATTCTTGAAGACATGAGCTCGCGCCCTCAGATTTGGAGAGGAAGTCGAAATCCTCTCTGCAGAGCAATCACACGTACTCAAAGGACTACAGACAACCGCATTGGAGTGGACCACCGAGTGCATCTAGCGGAAGCAAAGGAGTGTGGGATCCTTTGTCAAGGAGCAGTAGCCTACGCTGCTAGGCAACACCGGCTTCAGCAAGACTTACAAAGCCAATTTTGCCGAGCGTGGGCATTTGGAGGGCTGGCACGGGTAGAAGACAATGCGGACGGGGATGCCTTCGACGAAGCGGAGGGGCTGATCAGAATGGACTCGGATGATGAGGGCAACAGGATGGCACAGCAACAAGTCGACTCAGATGACAATTGTAGTTCTGTGTACCAGACATAGTGGCTGTGTACGTTGTGTAGATGTACCCACAGTGCAATGGTGTTTGTATGCTGTACCGTAGCCGCTTACAATTGTGGGCTTGAAACACACACACTTGTCCAAAAAATGTGTACAAGACAGATGTCGTGACAAACGTATTGACCGGGATATCTCGAAGACTTAAGCAATTTGCTGCTTTGCGCCACAAAGTTGTTAGCCAAAAACAGCTATTGTACCCTTTTTGGGTGGTAAAAGGCACTGAAAGACCGTGAACCGATCACATCAGGGTTATGTTACTATATGTCGCGCGTTTGTGCAGTATATATTGCTTGGCCGCGATGCCATGCACTACTTGTAAGCAGTACCAAACGGCCACTGTATAGTACCCAAACAGCCCGCCCACTCAAACTTGACCAGCCTTGTTGATGCATCATACACTGCTGGCAGCCATTAGGTGTATGACGCATCAACCCTATCTCCACGCCTCAGTTGTAGTGGTGCTCACCGCATGTCAAACAGCAAGTTAGCTTCGAAAATGGCCCTGTAAATGCAAGACAGCTGTTGACGCACATGTCATGGTAAATTGGATAAACACTCGTGATGTCGCGGACTTTGGCCTTCATCTGCGCATGCAACAGCATAGGAAGACCATGAACCCGCTGTAAACTCTCTCAAATATGATTGTAGCTGTCCTCCGAGGTATTGTGCAGGTACATCTCGAGAGAAAACCGTAGTGTTGCATTGTCAACACGAAGTTCTTCTTGCGGAGGATTTCCAAGACAATGAATGAAATCAGGATGGTGGTTGTCAGCAGCATCCAGTGTTGCTACTTGTAGTGCTTCGATGAATTCCTGTGTAATCTTGAGATCCTCCAAATGTACTACTGTCGGCTCATTAGCATCAAGGTCGTGATTCTCCGAGTCGGAAGCTGCAGAGCCCATGTCAACGTCAAGCAGTTCATCCTCTGGGTGACAAGCGGCAATGTCACCAAGGCTACCAGGGTCAGCAATATGCTGGCAATTTCCTGCAACATTTGAGTTGGTCCGCAGCTCCTTGTCTGGTGTCACTGTGAAGGGAAACCTGTTGCCGCCCCGTGTCGCTGGACCATATAAGTCCATACCCGGAGATGGGGCTGGATCATTGCTGTCGTGGACAAGATCTTGAGTTGGTGATTGGAAGCCGCAGGTAGCCTATAAAGAATTATGTTTGCATATAAATTGGATGTATGAATACTAACTTACCTTGTCGGCAGGAGCAGAGGTCTCGGAATGTGGCCTTATGGATCCTCCAGCTACATCCGAGTCTTTGTGGAAAGCAGCATTATACGGCTGCTTTCCGTTTGCATTGGAACTGCCAGATGCAATGGGTGTTGTGGATGCGTCCAACGGCTCCTCCCGTTGCATGAACTGCTGCCTGCAGTTCTTTTTGCGACGCTAAAACAGAGCAGAGCGACCGAGCAGCTTCTGGCATCCACGGCACAGTTGCTTCTCCTTTCGCTGGTATGCCACCATTTTCCTTGTAGTGTCATTGAATGTGTGCCGACCCATGTTGTAAAAATGACAAGTATGGTTGATTGAAGTAGTAGTGATGACAGTGCTGAGTGTACTTGAGAAGGTGAAGGTGTCAAAGAGAGCGTGCAAGTAAGAATACCTCGACTGTGGATCTGATGCCCTTCCTTCCTGTCCCATACCAGATCTGCTATCCAAAAACAAACTCAAAGGGCTGTCGAGATCGAGTGTTACATCTTGCTATGTTTGATGACATGCGTCGAGACAGTAGTTGAACAAAAAGGATGCAAGCGCCGAATGTGGCAAGACAATTATATATTTGGCAATATCGAAATGGTCCGGATATAGCAGCATATACTGGGCAACGTCCAGACTCCTTCCCAGTCACCGTCAGTCAGGAGAGCAGAAGATATGCTAGGTCTTGAGGGGTATTTGGCTGTGTTGTGTAGCTTACTGTATTGAGAAATCGATCACATTTACACGTGCTTATTCTCTCAACCTTAATTCTGCTTCCCTCCCTCCGGTGACTGGCTTCTAACAAGTGTAAACAAAAATTGCCGCCCTCCTCGGAACAGCGGACTTGTAACTAAACTCGTAGCGCGCACAAAAATCAATGGCACTCAGAATATTCAAAAATGCCCGGTGACACAGCCAACTTTCTGATCGAGTTCTCTATCAGCATGGAACCTCGGTCCGACTCTACCTCTGCAGCCAGTACTCCTGATGACATACCAGACATTGAAGCTATTCGCGCAGCATGCCAGAGAGTGTTTGGGCTACGGGCATGCCGGTCACAGTGCTTGTTTACTCAGGCATTGCTTGGAGGAAAAGACGTGCTGTTCGAGATTGGTACAGGTGGAGGCAAGACTCTGGCATTCTGATTGCCTCTATTGTTTCGGCCGCACGGTATTCAACTTGTGGTCACCACTTTGACCGTGCTAGGCAAGCAGAACGTCAGCCAGCTTGACAAGGCAGGGATCAAAGCAATCACGATCAGTGCTGAGACTGCAACTGCCGCGAATTTTCAGGTGCGTGGTTCTTGCATAATCTGCGGTCATGGTAGCCAATCAATTTTGCTAGGCTATCCAGGACAGTATTTATCGGGTAGTAATTGTCAGTCCCAAACAGCTGATGAAGCCCGGTGGTGGTCTCGAGAAGATACTACGGAGGCCAGATTTTATCGCACGTGTCATCAGCATTGTTTTCGATGAAGCACACTGTATCAGCACATGGGACTCGTTCCGGCCGGAGTACAAGTCTCTCGAGCAGCTCAGACACGTAGTCCTGAAAGATAAGCCAATTGCCGCCGCATCAGCTACTCTGCCACATGCTGTCAAGCAGGATATCATGAGAACCCTGCACCTTTGGTCCAATAAGCTCGTCCACATTGCTCGGCCTGTAGACCGCCCCAACTTGCATCTGACAGTGCAAAAAATCCAGTACCCACTTGGTAGCTATCTCAATCTCGCTTTTGTCTTACCTACAGAACCTGGCAGTGCCCCTCCCAAATTCATTATTTTTTTTGATACTGTTGCTGAGGCGGTCGGGGCAGGGAAAATGTTGCGGAGCCGTCTTCCATCAGAAACTGCACATAAGATTGTCTGGTTTCACTCGGAGATGTCTGAAACATTCAAACGAGAAGCTGTGGAGATGTTAAAACGGGGAGAAATCTGGGGTATATGCGCGACTGATTTGTTTGGGATGGTAGGCCAATTTTATTGATAATTTACGGTCACCTTCTAACCTACAATCTACAGGGAGTCGATATACCAGACTTCTGTCTTGTAGTGCAGTGGCAAGCAGTGAAATGTACGATGTGCACACTGTGGCAAAGATTTGGCTGAGGCGGCCGCGGTCAGGGTACAGAGGCCGTTGCTGTATTCCTAGTGAAGGCAAAGCATTTTGACGAGGAGAGAGGGAAGGCGGAGGCAAGGAAGCAGGCGAGACGAGCTAAGAAAACAAAGCGCAATAAGAGAAAAATGTCAACGTCTGGTGCGCCAGAAGCTGCAAACAGTTCCACCTACCCAGGTCCTTCCAATCCTGCTGACAGTGTTTCGGCTTCAACTGTTGATGTCCGCTGAGACACTGAATCACGCTTCAAACTAAGAACTATCTTAAAGACAACACAACCACCCACGAAGTGGCAATAGAAGTGTAAAGGTGTGGAAGCGCGGAAGTGTTAAAGTGTGCGAGGTGGTCTTAGAGTCCTAGTTTTACTTGTGCTAAAAGAGCAACAAGGTTTATGATAAAGTGTATGCGCAGGGAGCTAGGTGGGCAACTACCACGCGTATCGCGGGTAAAAGGCAAGTCGGCGCGGTGAAAGCGAAAGAGTTATAGCGCGGCTCTAAGAGAACGCGCGGGAGATGTCGCGACTTGTAGGAGAACGGTGCGCGGAAGGACGCAGAAGATAAACGCAGGCGCAATATGAATCTCGAACACAAAACACGGTCGCTGGTGAAGATGAAGTAGTCGCTGTAAAACGCGGGCGCAGTGAAAGTGAACGCAGTAAGCTCGACGCAGTGAAGGTGAAACGCAACACAGTAACACAGTAAAATAATGCAGTTAAAAAGCAAACGCAGTATAACGAAGCCGAAAGGAAACATAAGAGAAAGATAAACTAATGGCGCGCGGGTCGCAGTGGAAGGCTATGTGAGATCGCCGTCAATTGGACTCAACAGACTGCACGCGGGGGCGGTAGTGTAGAACAACACCTCCCGAGCGGCGATGCGTATTACAGGCAAATGCGTGGCCAACGACGACGTTGGTAGAGCTGGTAAGATTGAACTGCACTAGTTCGCACTCGTGATCCTCGCCTTCAAAGTCTGGAGATAGCCAGCAATCTGGGTGCGGCGCGCGCGGGCGATCGCAGTCGAGCGGGACGAAAGGTCCTGTACGTAGGGGAATTGGGTGGTCGCTCTGAGTGTCGCAATAGGAGCAGTTATCAAGCGAGTCCGCGACGGAGGCGACGGACGACGCTGGCGAGGGTGATTTAGGAGTTGATCTCTCAGGGGAGACCGTAGGCGCTGCTGAGGGCTCTGGCGGCGGCGTGGGCGCGGGGATGATGGGATAACGGCGTAGAACCTCGCGCGGGCACGGGCGGTAAGGGCAGCGACCGTTGGGTAAGTGGGGAACAGTGGGACAGTAACGGCAGACTCGAGGCAGGTTGTCGTTGTTAGACGCAGCGGACATAAACGTGGAAGAGGTCGCAATGAGTCAACGCAGAACAAGCTACAGCTATGGGCGCGACGAGACTCCCTCGACACGAACGCAAAGCGTAAAGTGAACTCTGGAAACTGGGGTGGGGATTGATTGATTTCTACGCAGTACAAGCAACACCTTTTTATATACCCTACTGGCCCTCTCCTAAACCTTTCCTTCTATGTCCTAAACCCAAACGCGAGAGCGAGGAAACGGGGTGGCAGAATACTTCCGTCTGCGGAGGCAAAATGCCCAGCGAGTCGACGCCCGGCGGGACACAGCGTTGGTCGACTCGGAGTAGCAGCGCGCGCCCTTGCGCTGAAGAGGCGCCAACCGTCGCGAGCAGGTGATGAGGCGCCGTCCAAGAGTTGCACAGCGTGGCGTGATAGGAGCCTTCCTGAAACGGGGTTCGCGCGTCAAGTTTCTTCTACCGTTGGTCCGATCCGCGTCCGAAACTTTTGGTGGCTGGCCGGCCCATGCTCCGATGCAAAAGGGGCGTGTCTGTGAGTCAGAGTTTGGTGCGATTCCTCGGCCTCGGATGTTTCCGGCGCGTTGCTGTTCCTTGTCAAGTCCTCGGATCCCCGGCGGGCTCCTCGTGACCTCGGTGAACTCCTCGTGCCCGTGACGCTGGGAAAATGGAGGGACTTGCCGCTCAGGATGACGCAGGCCGCGCAAATGGCGGGCTGCTGCCGGGTCTCCGCGCCTAGCTGATTTTTGGGCATATCACCGCAAGGATGATATGGAGATAGAGGACAACAACGGTGATGGAGATCTGTCTGATGATGAGAATGGGGACTCAGGTGCAGTGGTGACCGCAAACAATCCCGGAGAGAGCGACGAAGCTATCCGCGCATGATACCAACAGGTCAAGGTCGTGACTACGTCGCAGAGGGATAGGAAGAGAACAGCAGGGAAGGCAGAGCTTGACAATGCTATTGACGACCTAATTGGCGCAGATAGGCAGAAGGGGTTTCAATGCAGGAGGAAACCTATTATTTTGTACTTCAGTAGTGGCCAGGGCGGTGAGTAACCTCTTAACTCACCAGAATAATTCTCATCTGCACCCCAGAGTCTGACCATCTTCTCTGTGACACAACCAACTCGCAAGGTTGTTCGCGGTGTGCTATCAAGTCTCCGCAGATATGTTGTGATCTACACGATGGCGCCAAAGCGCTTATTGACGCCCTACATCCTCCCGTCACCATCGACCGACCTCCCCCTGAACCAAAACGCTCACGCCTCAAGATCTATACCACAGAACCGTCGGACATGGAGCTCAAGCACTCTCTACACCAGTGGAGAGTCTCGAAGACCATTGACAAGTTCGGACAAGGCGGCCTGATCACATTCGGTCCAGGGATGGTGATGCCGAACGACACACTCGCTCGCATCGTCGACTGCACTCATCAAGGCAAGATCAACAGTGAGCTCGATATCATGCGGGAGACAAAGTGGAGCGGGGCAGATATGTATGGTGCAGAAGTTCTGGATGACATGGATAGTCCAACAGAGACCGGATTTTTCCAACAATGTCACAAGTTTACAGCCTTAGGCGCCTATCTAGAGCGCTTATTTTCCGGCTAGGAGTGTTACCGGACCTAACCCTAACCCGGGTCACGTGACATCCTGCCTTATTTATCAATAGTCCAGACCCAAACCCTAGACTCAATCTGGAGCGGTTCCAGATCAACCTAGGCTATTGTTCTATTGTTCTCCTTCCATTGTTAGGGATTCCCCAGGGATTCCCCCAGTTCTTATTGTCCTATTGCCTTTCGTCTATTGTCTTCTGTCTATTGTTAGGGATTCCCCAGGGATTCCCCCAGTTTCTATTGTTCTATTGTCTTATTGTTCTAGCTCTATTGTTCTACGTACCCTGGTCTTTGACAGCTACCCTGGTCCTTGACAGTTACCCTGGTTCCTTATTGTTCTATTGTTACTCCAGCCCCACAGTTACTCCAGTCCCTAGTGTGGGAACTTGTGCACAGACCACCCAGCCACAGTATATATAGTAGCCCTTACCCTCCCTAGCTCTGCATCTTGACCTCTCTGTCATTTGCACTGCTAGGTGAGTTACTGCATGTAACTTAGTATCATACCTTATTAACTCTGTCATTTGCACTGCTAGTATCCGGCCTTTGTGCCTGCTTGCCTGCTTATCATTGACTCTGACCTCGTTGTCGTCGTTGGAGATCCCTTTCCTCTTCCACCATCATCCCTTCCACCCTTGTTTAGGGTTTAGCAGCATAACAGCAGTCGCTCCGTGACACTGGAGCTGATCAGGCAAGTCTACCCCCCTGCCTGACTGCCAGCCTTTACCACCGCCGCGCTGGATTCTCAACCTGCCACCTCAGCAAGGGAGACTTCAAGCACGTCGAAGAGAGTAGTGACATGCGGAGCATGCCGGGAAACGGGGCACACCCGTAAGTGAGCATTGTCTACAGTCATTTACCCAACTGATCATATGTCGTAGAACAAAGCAAAAAATGCCCCCTCTGGCAGCAAACCGTGCATTCGAAAGCGCAAGCGAAGGAGAACATTCTCCCCCTTCACGCCCCACTGCACAGCTCACCTGCTCATCGTGCTGCCTCTGGCACCTTGTCCACCTCAGACCCTTTGTCCACCTCGTCCACCTCACATGTCTCACACACCTCGCATGTTCCACTCAACGCTTCGCACGACACTTCGTCAATTGCAAGCAGCAGCCGTCAATACGCAAACCCACTAGACTCGCTACTCGAATCTTTCAGGACGACCACACCACGGCGCGTCGTAACCTCTCAACAATTCGCGGAACTCCATGCGGCTTGCCTTGCTCCCATCCCCACCTCCGTTACTTCGTCTACGCCGCCATCTCGCTCCTACACCCCTACCTCTATAGTCAGGTCTTCAAGCGAGGTCTCGAGCACTTCGTCGGTCCCCCCATCATCCTCGTCAATGGCATCGGGCGCTGCAGCAGTGTGAAAGGCGTGCTGACCCTTATCTTTCATATCTGGGATCGGACGCTTGCTCTCTCGGCCTTGTATAACCTCATGAGGCTTTGCCTCTTGCAAATACTGCAGCACCGCCTCGAATGTCAAGGTCATGTCTGGCTCGGCATGCCTAGTTGTTAGGTGGCCTAGAGCCAGGTTGCGCTCAAACGTCAGGTGGAGGTCGCGGAAAACTTGTATAAGTAAGCTTTCATCAATGATTCGCTGCTCGTTATGGTTCACGCCAGTACC